>JAVSBT010150093.1:0-12337 GCA_033118115.1 Pharyngocirrus eroticus | reverse complement strand
TTTTTAAATCTTGATATATAAATGAATCCAAAACTGCAAAATTATTATTCCTAGCAAACCAAAGGAAATGTTCAAAATTAAATTAAATAGTCGTTTCTGAGTTTAAAAGGATAATATCCAATAAAGCCAGTTTCAATCTTTCTATTTCTAATAATTACTTTAAGCAATAAACTTGTACATTCTATTAGTCCAGGTACTAGAAAATCTACTAATCAAATGAATGATGAACGATTGAGTCAGTGTGTTAAGTAATGGATATAGCATGATGTTACATTGTTTATGTCAAATTATTGGACATACGTTTGATTTGCATACATCATTATTGCATCAGAATGAAATAAAATTGCATTATTCCTAATGAGCAATTTTAAAAAGATAAAATAAAATACCGCCCCCTAGTGTTTGCAGTCAGTGCTTTATTTTTCAGATCGATAGGAAGCTAGAGAACGAGTCGGGTTTTGGTATAACCGGAAGTGTGGTTTGAGAACGGGACTGAAAAAGCCAACTTGTCAATAATCATCAAAAAGGTGGAAAGTCTCCAAATGCTGTGACCAACATGGTTAAGATAGCCGAATGAGTATCAAACCGTTCTCGTGAAACATTATTAATTGTCTTGGTTTGTTGGAAGAATATTACAACAGAATATAACTAAGAAATTGTCACCATATTGCGTCTGTGAAATCGCGACACCATAACATCGCTCAACACTCCTAAATTGATCTTGGGAATTCTTTAAATTTTCACTACAAACAAACAAGATGGTGTTAGCAGATTTAGGAAGAAAAATCACAACAGCATTAAGATCGCTGAGTACAGCGACAATCATTAATGAAGAGGTGAGTGAATGCGATATGAATTGTAATCGATTAGATTCACTAGATAAAGATAGTTCTATGCCACTGGAGACATGTTTTGGTCACCTCACAATTAATATAACGATAATGTTTCACATATTTCCTATCAATTTCAATATCAGTCACCAAATAAGATTTAGCTTATTTGCATGCTATAATTTCCAGTTTGTATATAAGATAAAGGGTAGTCATATGATATGAAATTGAGGTGAGCAAGGCTGATAAAGTTATTGATAATTGTGGTAACAATGTTACATAATCATCTTCTTAACTCCTTCTGTTCTATTTCAGGTGCTGAATTCTATGCTGAAAGAAATATGTGCTGCACTTCTAGAATCAGATGTCAACATTATGTTGGTAAAGAAATTGAGAGAAAATGTCAGGTGAGCTAAATAAACATTCTATAAAAGTGTATTTTGTTTAGTTTAGAACTAGCGATATGAAAACCTTATTATATAAATTTTTAGAGGATTCTATGTTGAAGATTTTATTTCTGTCTATTTTCAGAGCTGTCATCGATTTTGATGAAATGGCAGCTGGTCTTAACAAAAGACGTATGATCCAATCTGCTGTGTTCAAGGAATTGGTCAAAGTAAGCAGTATTTTTGTGGAGAGAATTTTATTTTGAATAGTTTTATGTAATTCAAGACTTATAATCACATACTGACAATGTCTACACTCTTGATTTGATTTTTTTTAGCTTATTGATCCAGGAGTAAAAGCATGGACACCCACCAAAGCCAAAAACAATGTTATCATGTTTGTTGGTCTACAGGGTAGTGGAAAAACTACAACATGTACAAAGGTATGCGTACAGTTACTTATTTTAATAGCCCTTCTGTAATTACCCATAATACATGTGTAAAGATTTAAACATTTTATACACTGTTCGTCTTATTTTCTTTTAAGAATGATAGATCATTATTTTTATGTATTTACTAAAATTAACCATAGATATATTTTTCCTTGATTCTAGTTAGCCTATTACTACCAAAAGAAAGGCTGGAAATCCTGTCTAGTGTGTGCTGATACCTTCAGAGCTGGAGCTTTTGATCAGGTCAAACAAAATGCAACTAAAGCAAGAATTCCCTTTTATGGAAGGTAAGGTGCTTTTTTGTAATAATTTGAGAGAAGAAAGAAATGACTGAATCATATCCAGTGTGACATAGGGCCAACTTTGACTGATACAATTTTTGTCCATTGTATTTTGATAATGTAAACCTTTTCCTGACAGGTCACAATATAGTAAACGGAAGCACAAGTTAACTCATATCTCATAATTGCTATTTGATTTATGACCTTGTCATGTAATTTTTCTTTGCCATTAGTTACACAGAAACAGATCCAGTTGTCATTGCACAAGATGGTGTGGACAAATTCAAGGAAGAAAATTTTGAGATAATCATAGTTGACACAAGTGGTCGTCACAAGCAAGAAGACTCCTTATTTGAAGAGATGTTACAAGTTTCAAATGCTGTGGTATGTTGTTCTTTTACTTTGCCTCTTTGTTACTCATTGCTGTTTACTGTTGATAAGATCAATATACATGTCAAGAGAATTTATTTATTTAAATTTTACACATTTTTGACTTTTTCTAGAATCCAGATAATATTGTGTTTGTGATGGATGCAGCTATTGGACAAGCTTGTGAATCACAGGTAAGACTCAAATCCAAAAAAGGAGCATTTCTACTGATGTCAATGTTTTAATTCAATTGTGAATTCTAATTATTGAAATAAATCCCAAGGAACAATGTGATGACATCTTTGTATTTACATAAAAAAATATATTGAGGTCTGGAGAAAGGATTTCCATAATGATTCACTTCATCTGAGCTGTCCATTTCTGTGTATGTAAAATATTTATCTCATTTGATTATTTCAGGCAAGAGCTTTCAAAGAAAAAGTAGATGTAGCTTCAGTTATTATTACAAAACTTGATGGCCATGCTAAAGGGGGAGGTGCATTGAGTGCGTAAGTACAATTTGAATATTTTATGGACCCGTTTTTTATTTCTTCAAAATACATGGTACATTCTTATATTTATAAATCATGGTTTTTAATGATGGCATGAATTCACTGTGGTTGTTTTGTTTCCAGTGTTGCAGCCACACACAGTCCTGTCATATTCATTGGAACTGGAGAACACATTGATGATTTTGAACCTTTCAAAGTGCAACCATTTGTCAGCAAACTTTTAGGTATGTGTTAGATTTTGTTATCCATCATTGGTTGTTGTCTTTCTAATTTATTATTTGAAATTTGATTTGAAACAATCATGATCATATAATAAATTCCATGTTTCTGATTATTCTTACATCTAGGTATGGGAGACATAGAAGGCCTTATTGACAGAGTAAATGAGCTGAAATTGGAAGATAATGAAGAATTGATGAAAAAGTTAAAACATGGTAAGACAGTTGACTTTTCTTTTTTCCCCCTTACTTCATACCTACAAAATAAATACTTCAATTCAACAATTGTAACTGAAAATTGTAGATTGAGTCTGAAGAATTTGATTTGAATAATTTCGGAATCTTACTTATCTTTTGAGAAAGGTTTTCTGTGTAATATGAGTTTTTGTATCAATAGGTCAATTCACCTTGAGGGACATGTATGAGCAGTTCCAAAATATAATGAAAATGGGACCCTTCAGTCAAATCATGGTAGGTATTATGACTGCCTTTTATTTCAGATTATATTGAAAACTCTCTAGTAGTAACATGTTGACATTAAATTACTTTTACAAAATAATGCCTGACCAGCCTTTGGATAGAATATTATTTCTGTCACCATGTAAAAGATTGAGATAGATGTTAAAATCCATACATTGTCATTATGAATAGGAAAATCACAGTGGCAAAGAATTGATTTGGTCATCCTGTTTAGATAGTCATGTAAATAAATAAAGGGGTTCATACATTTTGGAGATTTTGTGATAGAAAAATGCCTACATATCAGTGGCTGCTAGTGAAGAAGTATATAAATTAAATAATTCATTTTTTATTTCAAACTTTCAGAGTATGATACCAGGTTTAGGAAGTGATTTTATGACTAAAGGCAATGAGCAGGAATCCATGGCAAGGTTGAAGAAACTTATGACAATCATGGACAGTATGAATGACCAAGGTAGGTCATATTGAAATGTCAGTTTTAGTTGCTGACAAAATGTAGTTCCTTTTTTTCTAAAGGTGAAGCTTATATAGCCATGATAAGACAAGTATATTAATAATACATCATGTTTTTATCTTTCAATTTTATTTATGCTAGAACTTGACAGTCATGAGGGAGCCAAGTTGTTCAGTCGTCAACCAGCACGTTCAAACAGAGTTGCCAGAGGCGCTGGTGTGTCAGTAAGAGATGTTCAGGAATTATTGACACAATACACAAAGTTTGCACAAATGGTCAAGAAAATGGGTGGTATCAAGGGACTGTTCAAAGGTAGGAATCAGTGTGTCTTTGGATTAATTATTACGATTGTAGCTTTTGTTTCTGGAGTGATAAGCTTTAGTCTTTGATTCCTACAGTTTTCCAATTGTTCATGAATAAATATTGCCATTTGTAGTGAGTAGATAGTCGAGTCAATTCATGTATATTATAGTTTTTTCTGAAATATTTTATGGCATGGGGAAAGGGACAATAATTAACATTTCTCTGATTGATTGACAATTCTCTAACCTTGGTGTAATTTTCTTTGTAGGAGGAGATATGGCTAAGAATGTTAACTCTACACAAATGACAAAACTCAATCAGCAAATGGCTAAAATGATGGACCCAAGAGTTTTACATCAAATGGGTAAGTCAACACAAATTATGATTTCATCAGAACACATTTGTTTGCATAAAAAGCAAAGGAATGTCATTAATTTATCATTCTTGTCTATCAGTTTTTCTTATGCATGCAAAAAAAGTTTTCTTGTTTTGAAATTGTAATAATTTGTAAATTTGATGTTTGAAAGTGTATGTAAATTATTATTTTTAAGGTATCAACATTAACCTACGAAAGTAAGGTATATTACAGTAAAACTTTATAACCATGGTTAGTCTTTAGAATGTTTTTTTTCTTTTTTTTAACATCTGTATAGAAACTAGCATTACACAAATCAAACTTCTTCTTTTTTCAGGAGGTATGTCAGGATTGCAAAGTATGATGAGACAATTTCAACAAGGAGCTTCTGGCAAATTTGGAAATATGTTTGGAGGAATGGGTGAAAGATAACAAATATGTACATTAAAACAATTATAAAAGAACTCACCGCCAATGGAAAATTTGTTGGAAAAGACACCAACAGTTTCAGATTAAATAATGACTAATTTTGGACTAAGAATGAGAATATCGATGTATAAAGTGGACAATTCCTGCAAAAATAAACAGAGACCTCTTGATCTCTTATTTTATTGGAATGAATTAATACAAACTGTTGGAGAATGAAGAAGTTGGATATTGTTTCTTCTACAAGTAGGACATTGGAATTTAGGAATATTCCTTTTTTTTTGAAGAATTGTAAAGTGGAAAAGATTTCTCCATAAATCTTATTGTCGGCTCTAAGGCTATGGAGAGACTGTTTTCCTATTTGTATGAAAGATTGAAGTTGTTTTTTTCTTTTTTAAAATTTAAACTTATTGATGTATGAATAATAATAAAAAAGAATTATGATACATATCATGTGTTTCTCCTACTTTTATGTTGTTAAATGTTTCTGTTGATCTTTAAGGCAGGCTAAATGCATTTAAACCTGTAATATAGTTTAGCTATCTGTCTGATACCCAAACTTTCCACCCCCTCCTTTTCGACCCTCTGCGTATCAGACTCTACCCACTGTACATTCAGTGCCAGGCTGTTTATATTTACAGCGCCATTATCGCATGGTATACACTTATAATGAATCGAGACTGGTCGCTGTAAGACAAAAAGGGTAAAAAATCTATCCATCAAATTGCAGACAGTATCCCTTTAACTGAAAAAAGGTTAGGTTTCCAATGTCATGTTCTGGTGATATGAGGTTGGCTTTTGAAAGAAAACAATAAGGCAAAATATCTGTGTAGATCAGACAAGAAGTATTTAGAATACCACTAATGAGTAACTATTGTAGCTTCTGCTTATTGTACTTCCATCCCACTCTCCGTGGTTGCATTTAGCCTGGTAAAGGGCTACCCTCGCACAACTGTTAGACCCTGCACAGGGCTTGGTATGCTTTGGTCGCATATTTTTTAATTTCCTTTTTGATATTTGTGTAATTTTGTCTTGACTAAAAGTTGAACACTAGAAATGTGCCTATCAACTTATTTTTTTTTCTAAGAGCAGTTATTTTTAAGGACCTTTAGGTCAATGTTCTTACGAGAATCACTTATTTCCGGAATACTTCCGACTTTGCTGTTCCTGTCAACAACAACACTTCCCGATTTCCTTGAAGGCTGACATTATCTAAATATTCACGATTTCATGAGATAGTAGGTTGGTTTGAATGAAAATTCTTTTTGTTTTTATAGGCAATTTATTGATGATATATCAAATCTGCTGGTGTAATTTTGAATACAAAGGAAGACTTTCTCTATTATCGTTCATTGTTATCATAATAGGGAAACATAAACTAAGAAATACCCACTGCGTTATTGATGAATATAACAATTATTATAAATGGCATGTATTCCCCTTCCCACCTGATACTTTTTTGCATGTGCAGTTTAAGATTTAGGCCAATTTGATCACAACACTGACTATTTTTAGGAAAAAAATTAAGTGTATTTTATAACATTTTATTCAGAATGACACTGACAGGGAAGGCATTATGATATGAATTGGTTATGAGGGTTATTAAATGTCATATATTTATATTTCATAGGAGGTGTAAAAATGGCTGTAGCAGTAGCTGTAGCTGTGTCCAATTGTAGCTATGGGTTGCCTGTTAATCTTGGTGGGGTTAGACAGCGGCATAGCAGTGAAGAATCCTGTGGAAGCTCTTTCTTGGCAAGTCAAGACAGTGAGGAAAGACTGTTCATTGAAAGTTCACATTCAATTCAGGTGCTTAGTGGTCTTAATAGTCTACGTCAGTCTGGAACCTTCTGTGATGTAACATTATGTGTAGATGGTGTGGAATTCACATGCCATAAAATTGTTATGTCATCTTTTAGTTCTTACTTCAAAGCTATGTTTTCGGGAGACATGGCAGAAAGTAAACAAGATAAAGTATCCATAAATGGAGTAGAATCTGATATGATCAGACTTTTAGTTGACTATGCTTACACATCAGAGGTTCTAATCACAAAATCAAATGTCCAATCATTACTGTCAGCTGCAAATCTATTAGAAATACTACCAGTCCGGGATGCTTGCTGTCAATTCATGGAACAACACATGGATGAGACAAATTGTCTCGGAATCCATTGCTTTGCAGAAGCCCACGCTTGTGCAAATCTCCAAGAAAAGGCCAAAATGTATACTCTTAGATTCTTCCCAGATGTGTGCCAACAAGAAGAATTCTTAAATCTCTCTCAAACAAAGCTAGTAGAATTGATATCAGATGATGAACTTTCAGTAGATAGTGAGGAAGTTGTTGTGAATGCTGTAATGGCCTGGTTGGACCATGATAAACAAAACCACAGCCAAGACTTTCATTTAGTGTTTGAACATGTAAGACTCCCTCTGCTTAGTCCTTACTTCCTCCATGACTGTGTAGAAAGCCAGGACATTGTCATTAAGTCTATGAAGTGTAGGGAGCTTGTGGAAGAAGCTAAAACTTTTCACTTATTACTTGATAGAAGAGCAGGGCTACGAACTCCAAGAACAAGACAAAGAAAAGCCTCAGGTATGAACATTTCAGCCACAAGTATTAATATTGAAATTAGCTAAACATGAGTCTGAATCTTTTTTGACTTCTGTTCAATATTCATAAATAAATGTGTTATTGTTGACAAAGAGGTTTCTGGTTCCAATATCTATATTTAAATAATTTATTTCAGCATCCGTACTATACGTTTTTAAAAGGTTATTTGTTGCCTATCAGATCGTTTCAGCTCTGTCTAAGAGATTTTATCACCTGCCAGTCACAAACTTGTTTATAGAAAAAAACGTTCATCTTACCTTTTAACTAGGTTCCATGGAGGTTATCATAGCTGTAGGAGGAGAAGACGACAAGGTTGTTCTCAGGAGTGTAGAAAGCTTTGATCCTCATTCACATCATTGGAAAACTTTAGCATGTTTACCGTTTGCTGTCAGTAAACACGGACTTGTTGTTACAGGTAGGGTCATATTAGTCAAACTCAATAGATTAAACTTCTATATGGCAGCACAACCAATACTTCCCATATTTTCAAAACAGTTATATTTTTGATTTTAAATCATCATTTTAATCTAGTCTTGCACAGAGGTTTTTTGTTTGAAAGATGTTGCTTAAATATGCTTTGCATTGCCTTTTCAAATAATTTGAATTAAAATCTTTGCTTATAAATAATTATCAATATCTTTTTGTAAATCAATACATCCTCATCTTTATTGCTAGGGAGCAATCACCTCTATATGGCAGGGGGCGAGTTTCCTGATGGGTCTGCAAGTAAGAGTACTTGGCGATATGATCCATGTTTTGATACCTGGCAGGAAATGGCATCAATGAATCTTCCAAGATCTGAATTAGGTAAGAGTTAACTACTACAATGATTTTTTTTAAACTTTCTGTTTTGTTTTCATGGCATATTTTCATTTCAAAATTCTTTGTACTCATATCTTCTTTTATTTATTGTTTACCACCAAAGTATAAAAAGTTAGAACACTATATTTTGAATAGGTTAATGGCATGCTTCATTGACCCTTGGAGAGTTATCAGGCACAATGAAATTACAAAGGAGACATTAAAAAACATTTTTAATGGTGTTTCTTCTGAAAGTCATTTGATGCTAGTTTAATAATTTCATGAAAAATAACTTTAATCTCTTCTTTTAGGACTAGCAATGCTTGATGGATATGTGTATGCTGTTGGGGGTTGGGAAGGCTCTGCAAGACTTGATAGTGTAGAAAGATACAATCCTGCAACTAACACATGGTCTTTTGTTGCACCAATGAAGATGGCAGTGACCTCCCCGGCTGTTGTTGCACATGCTGGCAATCTGTATGTCACAGGTTAGTCAGGGAATGAAACCTCACGTTTCTCATAGTACTTCACACATAGAAAAGTTGTTTTTGCAGATTAATTTATTTATTGATAATTCTATTGACATGTTATGTCAAAAGAACGTGTATATTTATTCCTCTTTTCGAGCAATTTTTCTTTCAATTCTATCAAACTTTTTAGGTGGTGCAGTACTTGAAGATGGAGATGGAATAGATCTTGTTCAATGCTTCAATCCCAGGACAAATCAATGGGCAGAACTTAATAAGATGTTAATTGCCAGATCTGGTTCAGCTGCTTGTGTGATGAATGGTTCTATATATGTCATAGGTATGCTACATCATCTTTTAGAGGAATATCTCATTTATTTGATAATACAGACTTCTCTGTTTCTTGTTGAAAAATTAGTCAAAACTTGGAGATGAAGTTATACTTATTTTATTTCTGAAGACTGCTATATATATAGAGTTCGTTTATTAATCTTTATTACAATGTAACTTGCTTGTTAAGACCAATGCACACTGGTAGTTTATATGTATGGTTTATAAAAGTATTAGAGTCTAATGTAACATTTTTCTTGCTACTCACTGTTAATTGTTTAATTTATAAAGGTGGCTGGCATGCATCTACAGAGAATACAAATAAGGTAGAAAGGTACAACCCAAGCAATAACTCATGGGAACTAAGAGCTCCCATGAATGAGAGGCGCTACAGACCAGGGGTAGCTGTGGTAGATGGAAAGATTTATGTATGTGGCGGAGAGGAAGGTTGGGATAGGTAAAGATTGTTTTATCTGTTACAAAAATTAAAATATTGCTGGCTCATTTGTTCTATGTCCCCTCCCCCAAGGTTCAAATTTGATCTCTACTATTTTTGTTATATTCTTTTAGATATCACGACACAATAGAATGCTATGATGCAGAAAAAGATGAATGGAGTATAATAGGAGAAATGCCAACTAGCAGAAGTTGGCTTAGTTGTGTTGCTATGACTATCAGAAAAGATATGATTCATAAAGAAAAGACCGGATCTACTACTTGCATTGTATGATATTTTCACTTGTATACACAGATAAGCACTAAGAATAATAATGTAGTCTTTGTTTGTCAAATTTTGAGTAATGAGAAATAATTTGGGACTAAAATAATAGTACGGCTGATACCAAAAGGCATTCTGTTGTTGTCATTAGTGGATCCGAAATCTTTGCAAAGCAGCAGTGCAGAATGTCAGTATGTATGATCGTAATTTCTAAATTGAAATTATTTATAAATGTAGAAAAAATGTCTTGAACACTGATCTTGCTTTTTCAGTAGTCCCTCTTGTTATAAATTCAAATATACATGGTCAACTATAATGTAATCATGGTTTAATGTCCACTGAAATGTATCCAAGAAGCGTATTTGTGATAAGTGGTAAGACACTATAAAAATCATGTTTAAATGCTATTCTACACATAATATATGATATATATCTTTGGGTGTTTTTTTCCAATAGAATAGCTCGATTTTGCTTTCCATTTAAAGTGTTTACAAATTTGAAATGATTTTGATAAATTTGCTTGTTTTTTAATTTTTGTTTGTTGCCATAATGGTTCTTGTTTGTTACCCAAACCTTTTTCACCATGAATTCCAATCACAGTGTACCTCCACCGATCTATTGATAGTGTTGACTAAATGAGTGGAACTTACACTTACAGATCATTTACATGAATTTACTTTGTTAATTTAGAAACTTGCAATGTGGATATTTCTGTGGACAGTAATAGCTTAAGATATTGTACACATTTTTTTTCCACAATCCTGCATTTATACCCAGATATGAAAATAATTAAGAAATGTTTTTTTTTTAAAAAGGCTACTGGGCCCTAGTTTGTCCATCATAAATTTAGAATATGAAATGTACTTGATAAGATGAAAGTACTC
Organism: Pharyngocirrus eroticus; assembly: GCA_033118115.1. Taxonomy (NCBI): domain Eukaryota; kingdom Metazoa; phylum Annelida; class Polychaeta; family Saccocirridae; genus Pharyngocirrus; species Pharyngocirrus eroticus. The sequence continues at coordinate 1,460 of JAVSBT010150093.1, read as the reverse complement.
TTATTGTATGCCTTGAGTTTTGACTTTGTTTAACAAGCTGGAAAATTAAAGTGGCTGCATTTTTACAAAAAATGAAGTAAATGCTTGTACATTTATTTAAAAAAAATTGCAAACTAACTCATTTTTTGAGGATGAAAGTACATATTATGTCATTTACTGTGATTGCTTGTTCCTCGTCTTTATAATTGGTAAATGCTACTTGGAATTCTAGAATATTCATTTAATTCTTTTTTTTTGCACATTTGACGAGTACAGAATATGTATTATAGTGTACCACACTAGTTATTTTGCTTGAAGGCAAGGGTTTCAATATTGTAATTTGTAAAAGGAATAAAATAAGCAGAATCTCTTGAAAAATAGTTCAGTTGTGTTTGTTTGTTCTTCCAATGATGGGTTATTCTTGAAATATTCTATCATGGTACACATGTAAAATGAAAGAATAACTTTCAGGCATAATATAAAATGAGCAGCAAAACAACAACATTCTTCAAATATCTTTATTACAGAAGAAATTGCATTGCTTATACAGACATACATATTTTTGTATTATAATAGAGTTTGTGATTTATCATTTTTCTAAGAATTCTGTTGCTAAATTATAGTTCATGCCCACAAGCCCGAATTCAACTTCATCATTATTCTAAAATGCATTCAATAGAGGCTATCATTTGAAGACTCTTTCAATCGTTTAAACATAGAACTGGAATATGCATAACATAAAAAGCTTCATTAAGATCAAATAGCACATTTGGATATGCTAAACTTTAACAACATGCTGCATGATTATCATATTCAATATTCTGTAAATCATTTTCATAAATGCCCGGTTTGCAATAGTGTATATTTTGCTATAAATTGGTCAGCCTTCTTTCCATTGATAGTTTTCATGGCTTTCCAGTGTATTTGACCTGCATTTTCTGGCTTTCCTTGTGAATTTGTTAATTCTAGTTTGATATAGTCTAACCAAATATCTGAAGAAGAAAAAAAGACAATATTTTTAACAAATATAAATATTTAAACAAAAAATGTAGACACTGACACACACTTGGGCGATCATAAGCCACCAAATTTCCGGATGCTATTTTGTAAGAAGTTAGAACCACAAGAATGGACTGCAACGATCAAAACATTAATGTTTGTCTGTGCTAACTAATAAATATGATTATTGCAGGCACATGGTGGTGACATATACACTAGGCCTAATAAGTTCGTTTCATGTACTCAATTTGAATATAAAAATCATTGAAGCCACATTTTGTAGTTTAAAGCAAAGTTTACCTGTATTATCTTGTCCATACTCTTGTAGTAATTCCTCGTATACTTTTCTTATTCTCTTCATGCTTGGTTCAGCTTGTGCATTTAAGATGTTGATGTACTTTTGAAAAAATAAGATGGATAGTGGCTTTGTCTGTGCTAATCTACAATTTTACAAGAAGGCAATTTATATTGAAAACAATTAA
>JAVSBT010149982.1:0-14507 GCA_033118115.1 Pharyngocirrus eroticus | reverse complement strand
TAGACTTTTTTTAATTGTCTTACTTTTTAGTGTCTCCTTTTTCATTATACATGTTTTAAATTTTTACTCTTTAATAATAGTCATTTACTGTTCTTGTTTTGGTTTTTTTCTTCTGTATCGTGTATATTGAATAAAATAACTTCAATCAATCAAGGCAGTTAAGGATCGAAACAGATGAAAATTCTTCATAACAGCTCTATTTAAAAAACATTTTTTTGATGTTTCCTAACTGCTTTGGAAAAACATTCAAATAGGAAGAATTTTCAAAACAAGAATTTAAACGATACTTCTGGATGACCACCTGAAACGTATCAGATAGGGAAAACTTGGGGGGAGGAGGGGTATGATGTCAGATGGGGTGTTATATCCCTTGTGAAAGTCTTTTCTAAAATGAACTGTGACTTACACATCAAGATAACTAAATTCAATCAGGGAATAGAGAAAAAAAGTTTGGAGTTTAAAATTGTGGAAAAAAACTGGCTTATTATAAAATTGCACTATTTTATAGGTGTATGCATTAATTTTTTCCGGGACTATATTTCTTACAAGCATGAGGATGGATTGCTGTTTTCAGAATTGCATGATGGATCTTTTTTAATTATTTGGTGAATTGTTGTGTCAGCATTACATAGCATCCTACTTATTCATTCACTTGTATCTTATGATACTATTGAGAATATGGATAGTTGACATAAGATAGCTATTTTAATAGGTTAAAACCCTACATAATATATATGAGTACAGTCTAGCCCAAATCTAGGACACCAGGGGAAAATGCAGTCAAATGAAAAAGAAATCTGTTTATTTTGCTTTCTAAAACAATTTTATTTATCAAAACAATGTTATTTTACTTACAAATATACAAGCAAGTTAATACAATTTACAAGTCAAACTTAGTACATTGTACTCTTTAAATATAAACAAACATGTAAACACACTAAATACCTACTAAATAAATAAATACATGTAGATATTTTATGTCGTATATCTGCTGTCGTAATATAAATTTGCATAGTCTAATCAATAGGAATATCTTCTTAGCCAACTTGTTACCAGTATATATATACGGACATGATTGATTTTTATTTGTTAAGAGGGAGAGAAAGAGAAGGGGGGGGGGGGGTACAAATAGTTCCACATGTCTGTATTATAATTTTACAAACACTTAATAAGAAAAAGAATGGTATGAAATCCATTCTTGCTAAAGACAAGTGATTATGATGATCAGAACTGATCCCATGTTATATGTCAAAGTCAGCAATATTATACCCAATAGCGGCTAATGTTTCGATTCTTTGTAATGCAATACCACTTAAATACAAGTACAGTATTGCTTGAAACATTTTAGATTTCGCACTAGATTTCTGTTTTGTGATTTTTCATTTAGTCAATATGTACATCGCATTTGTATTTTGTATTTGTAGACTTAGTTATAGACTAATTGATTCAAACCTACCTAATCCTACACAGAATTGGCAGAGCTATAAAAAGGTTTGTGTTAACATTTTCTGGTCCATGTATGTAGCAGGTTATCAAAGAGTAGATTAGAATTTTATGTAATTTTGATCATATTTGAAAATAATAAGTAGTGTATATACTCTGTACCTTTGGTGTGATATAGTTTTTGTTCTTTTATAGTACTGTTCATAACAAACACTTTTCACATTTGGTATAATAGACATGCAACATGAGCACAAGGTACAGACTTATCATATGTAATTTTATTAGATTTTGCTTGTATTTGTGAACAATATTCTGTTGTCAACATTATTATTCAAACAGCATAAACACAAACTGCCTATCTCAAAATTTAAAAACTATGACAAGGGCAATTTGAACCCATAATCTGCCTGATGATATAAACATTTTTATGACCAGTTGATGGGATAAAGCCTGCTCTTCAGTCTTGGGAACTTTACCCTTAATACAACCTTGAAATAGCTTTGATATTTAAATATGAAAATGATTTTTAGTTTTTCAATTCTGAGATAGACATTTTCCACTTTACACAATCAGTTTTACATGCAATAATATCCTTCAATAAGCGATGAATTATTATGCAATTTATATACAACTTATTAATTATGTAAAGGTTTACAAAGCTCATATTTTAGCATATTCAAAATGTTGGATCTGAAATCATTTTACAACAACTAGATATGTTCTGAAATTTACAAGATTTAGTACCCAGTACTTCAGAGTCTTCTCCCTATTTACACATTGTTGAGAATTTTCTAGTCGATGAAAATGAAAAACGTATAGACAAAAGGCAAAACATACTTTGAAACCCTTTTGTCTTGTACACACATCTACCTGACATTCATGATTATGACACATTATTAGGGTGCAATCCGTGAAATGCAAATCACTCATACAGCATTAGAAAATCCACACTTAATATTTAAAAAATTCATATGAAATGTCAAGCAGCCAAATCCCATTACTTCACTCTTATTCAAGATATATTTCAAGCTAGTTAATATTTGTGTGTCTGTGTTTATATTTACCACTGCAATTACCTTGTACAATGGTATTTCGGTGGGAAAACGATTAATTTAAAAATGATGAGATTCTTTGTGCCATTCTAAATATTGAGTCACTTTTAACAAAATCTGTATGCTATGATTGTCCACCAAGAAACATTATAGATTAAAAATATTTTTCAGATCTTAAATTGTTCAGTGTACACAAAGTTAGGCGAAGCAAGAGAATCACTTTTGTTTAGCATAGAAACACAATTGATCTCAACAATTTTCTTTCTGATAATTTTGTAAGCATGCAAATTTAAATGTCCAAAATGATCAAGGAATGTGAGGGGGCATCATTTGATTTATTTTTTTGTATTCAAAACCAAAATTGTTTGTTTTCTCTGCCATAAATAATTCAAATCACAGAATAAGATTTACACAACACAGCAATCTATTTGAGATAGGACTCTCAAGGTTGATATTTTTTGGTAATTTTTCTGTCAACTATCCTAAAAGCATCTTCTGGCTTCACAAATGCATGCACTGAATGCAGTCATAATATTCCTTACAATAAAGTTGTAGATTACACAGTATAAGGCCTTTATGTACAAATCTCAGGGTATTTCTTAAATAAATAACAAAATCTAGTCACAAAGTATTTACTATATTTAGGTCCCCCATCAAATTCCCACTAATGATTATTATCTTTTTTTAATTATTACAGAATTATGAATTTCTGAAGGCTGAAACATTGTGCCAACCTCTTTAGTCTGTGTGTCGACATCAGTTAACAACCTCTGTGTTATTTGAATTAATAATGGCATCATAGAAAAAAGGTACAATGCATACTCATGAAAGTTGGTCTCACAAAAGGGAATTTTAAATTATTTTGAGTTACAAAAATAGACAGTTTATGTTACCAATAATGATCGCTCTTTGGCATTTTTAAGTTATGAAAACACAGCCTGTATACATTGAAAAAATGTACAAAATAAAACAATATTTGACAGGGTTACAAAAGGAAAACTGCAGAAGGCTCCTGTAACATATTGGATGTGATTCCCTGATTATGCCTTCATGAGTAAATTTGATTTTGTCTTCACTCCAGTCTTTGAGATGCAATTTTTAATCACCAGCTTGAATAATCAAAATCTTCACCCCCAAACACCCAGAAGTAGCCAAGAATTGTAAGAAAGACAACTGTATTACCTGCAAGCACAAGCCCACATGCACCCCATTGTATCTGTTGAAAAGAAAAAAAAGTATATATCACAGACTTGTTATTTAAGATAAAGGCTAATCTTACACAGAAGTACTTGTTGAACAGTGCAACGATGTAAATCATGTATTTATAAATTTACGATTTCAGATTTTTTAATTAAATTCGAAAGATACTATAGGATTCCACCACTTGATGGCCCTTTTCTTCAACTATGTACAGTAATTTTTCAACATGAATATTTCTGTAAATTCCACAAACTTTTTCTCTCCTCTAATAAAATTAAGAATTCTAGGTCTTTTTAAACTTTGTTTCTCCCTTAAATTGCGAGTCCAAAAGTATTACTATCATTTGAAAAATTCAGCAATTTATGTGGTTTTTTTGCACTACAATTAAGTTCAACATTTGCCTTTTCATTAGAAAATAAATTCCTATTATGTCATTGTGTTTTATAGTCATTATAACAACCCCCCCCAAAAAAAAAAAAAAAATCACTGTGTAGCAATGGGGAAATTAATGATGCCATCTGCTAACATCTCAACAGTTTTACAGAACTATACTTTTAGTTCAAACTTGTCAAAATACATTTGGACCTACACATTGAAATGGTTACTTACAACAGGGCTCAATATAGGTGTATGAGCTAACACAATTGGTAAACCAAATGCTGATATCACAATGCCAGTTGTTAGGAATATACAGGTTTCCACTAGAGCACTACTTGATTCCATAGCGTCTGCATATTTCCTTGCCACAAATGTTGGTATTGGAGCCAGAATATAAAATATTATGACAAACAAAGGCCACCAATTACTGGAAAGAGAATTAAATGGTTAAATTGTAATTCATAAATTTGCAAAATATATTTTTCTCAAAACTTTATCTGTAAAATGATTGTACAAATTGCAAGGAAAGTAGCACCTACCTGTATTGTGGCAATGCACATCCTAAAACTAAGAGTGTTATGCCTATTGCTGCAGAAAAGGCCAAGCCAATTAACCTACAAGAGAAACAACTTCAGATAAAATACATTGTTGTCATCTACTGCCATTTTTTTCAATTTCACTATTCCATATATGGTAAGATACAGTTGAAACATATTAGATATCAGAGTGCCACCCAGTGATTGAATGAATGAATAATGTATACATCACTTGAGAATGAGTCATTGGTAAACTTTACATCTTTAAGTTTAAGTAAATAAATGAAAAATGAATATTGTTTTATCATACTTACACTATTGTAATTTTCAGTGCAGGATTGATGAAAAGAAAATACAAGATATCATGAATTTAAGGTTATACTGAACACAAAACCTTACAAGGAAGTACAAAATTAGTCAATGCAAATCTTCTCAATAGACTAGTAAATATTGATAATCAGTTTTAGCTGTACATAAGTTATAAACCCCCTCACAATCTTTGCAAATTGATAAACCTTCTCATCCTCCACACTTTTTCATGCGATAATAAATCGTGATTTATCCCCCCCCCCCCAAAAAAAAAAAAAACTTGCCCTAAAGTAAACAGTTAGAACTAAGGTAGTTTTTGTCTCATTGGCTTGATCATGTGAAAACATAAACAGACGGGAGTGGAGACTCCAGTTAGAGACAAGAAGGCGTTGCCAACGAAACTATGTTGTATAGCAATGTTGTAATCTATGAAAAGAAACCACGACTATTGATTGAATTGTATGGAAAATTGAGTCGTTCATTATTGTAAAACGCAACTGATCGGTAAAACTTATTTTTTGACAGATGATACTCACTGCGAATGCCTGCCATTTTGGGAGCTTGTGTAAAACGTCATCTATTATTGCAACGATTTCATATGCATATCCGTTCCAATGACTGCTTACTTTGAAATACACAATTTTTTAAAATTTTACGCCTAAAATATTCTAATATCATATAATTTATATTTTTGATGAATATTCCTTATTTATTGTGAAGCTTACGTTTTTATAGAATGAAGATTGACAAAATGTTATCTTTAAAAAAATTCTGATCGAGATTCCTTATACAAGAAAGTACTCATACTTTGATGACAACATCACACGTGTCGAAGATCATAGACGTAGAAGCCATTTTGAAGCCGGCTTGACGGAAGACACAAACAATTTTCCCGATTCTTTTCTGACAAAAATATAATACATACAGCAACATGGCAGAAGGTTCTGGGTAAGTATATTTGGCTTTAACAAAACACATACTGGATTATTTTTTTGAAATCAGCTCTGCAAATCTCATTTGTGGTCCTTTTTTAATCTGACATTTCAATTTCACTATGTCATGATAGAGGAGTGCTGTCATACAAACAAAGAATAGTTAAATTTGTAAAGAATATTTCATTGAGTGCTGGAAGATGTTGAAATTTAATTGCATGTTAGGGAATTATATGAAACACAGCTTTATTTTGTATATCAACTTTCTGGGAAACTCATGTAGTAACGGCTTAACACATTTTGACGTAGCCCTTTCATTGTTTTGCAAAAACTGAGAAAAAGGGAAATTCATGTACGCAGTGTCACCAGCATTTGATAGATTTGTTTGAAAACTGTGATAATAGGCGAAAACAATTAGTTTAAATAATAAGAATCGACATTATTTGAATTGCACCATCATTATAGCCATTTTAAATGGGTTTGTGAATTGTGTATTCTGTAAATTTGGAAATGAATCATCTAAAAATAGTTCAGTTAGGGTATCCCATGACGTCATTTTTGTATAGCTAACGTGTCATTACAAAGCAAAGGGTTCAAAATTGCTGGTTCATTCAATGGTTGCCATTGAAAAGTATATAACCACTCGTTTATGCTGATATCACTTACAACTTACTACACATCAACAGCATATACAGTCTATAGGATATAGAAAATGGCTACGGACAGGTAGAAAATAATGTTTACAACCCTAATTGTTGATAGTTAATACAGTTGATTGGAAAGTGAAATATTGATCATGTATTTTTGGTAGCTTTGGTATTTTTTTGCTATTTTTTGATAAAAACAATATTATTTTCATTTTGCAGTAATGATGATCTTGCTACAGCAATTTTAAGAAAAAAAGAGAGGCCTAACCGTCTCATTGTAGAAGAAAGTGTCAATGAAGACAACTCAGTAGTGTCACTGTCACAGGTAAGTTTTAATTCTAAAATTTTACAGAAAACATGTTAGAAGGTCATGGACTAAATTCTATTTTCATGTATGTGCCATTCCTCTGCCCTGTTACATAGTGGAATAATTATGTAACTTTGATTTTGTTGAAGTTAACCTGGCTGCTATTTGCATTTATTATAAAATATGTTGTATATTCCCACAAAACAGACAATATGACTGATATTTTTCCAAAGCTTACTACTAAGATATAGGCTCCCTTGAAGTTGTTTGAAATATAAACACATGTTGTCATTGTCAACATTTTCTAATAGTTGGTGTTTTTTGAATTTATGAAGTTGTTCAATAATAAATTAGTCAAATGTTGAATTTATATACATACATGATTGTACTTCATATTACTAGTAGATTCATTTATGTGAATCAGGCCTCGTTCATGTTTCAAAGTTGAAGCAAAAGCTAGCTAACAGTTATACAAGCCAAATTGTTGTAATGTATTCACCAGACCTGGACGATTAAATTCCTTAAAAGACTAATAGATTTTTGCTGTATACAAGTGGTTTATATAATACATGTATCAAGAAAAGCTTTGCATTGGGGGCTAATAAAGTGATGATGAAATATTATACAGTGCATATTCCATTTTCCAATCCCAACTCCAAAGAAAACTGAAATGTTTTAGTATCATTGTACATTTCGCTCTGTTCATTGATATGTGATTCTTTGTAGGCCAAGATGGATGCCCTACAGTTATTCAGAGGAGATACTCTCCTTTTGAAAGGAAAAAGAAGGAAAGAAACAGTGTGCATTGTACTCTCAGATGATACCGTATCTGATGACAAAATCAGAATCAACAGATGTGTGAGAAACAATCTCAGGGTTAGATTAGGAGATATTGTAAGGTAAGTGTTTTAGCTATGTATTAATATGTTGAGTCTTAAAGGTAATGCTTGTAAGACTAAGAGGTGATTTCTATGATTTGCCAAAAGGAAAACCTTGAATGATGATTTATCTAATCATGTATTTTTCCTTACAGCATTCAGGCTTGTCCTAATGTGAAGTATGGTAAAAGGATACATGTCCTTCCAATTGATGACACAGTCGAGGGACTTACAGGGTGAGTCATTGGTGTTTTTGTCTCTCAAAGTAAACATCATTGAAAATACTCAGAGTTGTTACATTTATTAGATGGATTTTGTATGAATTATTATCTTTTTCAGAAACCTATTTGAAGTATACTTGAAACCATACTTTCTTGAAGCCTACAGACCAATTAGAAAAGGAGATATATTTATTGTCCGTGGTGGTATGAGGGCTGTAGAATTCAAAGTCATCGAAACAGACCCAGCTCCATTTTGTATTGTTTCACCAGACACTGTCATTCACTGTGAAGGAGAGCCTGTAAAGAGAGAGGTAATTTTTGTAATAAAACTTTGTTTTAGAGAACTGAAAAAAATGTGATTATATGGTATCTTTTATACTCAGATTTTGGAGGGTTCATTGTCTTTAAAGAATGCTCTAATTATCTGTGGTTTATATTTCCTAGGAAGAAGAAGAAGCTTTGAATGAAGTTGGTTATGACGACATTGGTGGTTGCCGCAAACAACTTGCCCAAATCAAAGAAATGGTAGAATTGCCACTCAGACACCCACAGCTTTTCAAGGCTATTGGTGTTAAGGTAATATTTTTTATTACTGTTTTCTTGAGATTATTACTTTCAACAAATAAAAGCATTATTTCACAATATTTGTGTAAGTAACTATATAATCTTTATAATTCCTTTACTTTTTAGCCACCCAGAGGTATTATGTTATATGGACCTCCAGGTACTGGTAAAACTCTGATAGCAAGAGCTGTTGCCAATGAAACTGGAGCCTTCTTCTTTTTGATCAATGGACCTGAAATCATGAGCAAACTAGCAGGAGAATCTGAAAGTAATTTGAGAAAAGCCTTTGAGGAAGCCGAGAAAAATGCTCCAGCCATCATCTTTATTGATGAATTAGATGCTATTGCACCAAAAAGAGAAAAGGTAGGTAATTCAATTGTTTAAAGAACTCCCTTCTTATTTCTTATTGTAGTTGTTCTATTCTATTGCATATTTGTAAAAAGAAATAACTGGAAGTCATGTTGTACTTTTGTAGACACATGGTGAAGTTGAGAGACGTATTGTTTCACAACTTTTGACTTTGATGGATGGTTTGAAACAAAGGTCACATGTAATTGTTATGGCTGCTACAAACAGACCAAACAGTATAGATGCAGCACTGAGAAGATTTGGTAAGTAATTCATAACTGGTTTTTATAATTATAAGATGTCAGTTAGCATATAAAAAGCATAAGTTTGGACCATAGCAAACCATATTTAAAACCCACTAGTATTTTGATCAGTATCTGATAAAAGTTCCATGCATTAAACTTGATTTTGAATGCAAAGGAACAGCAAAAGATGAAATGATCTCATACTTTAAATGAAATAATAAACAGGACCAAAAGACTTTTTTTTGTAGTGCTGAACAATATAATTGTGATTTATTTTTATTATGATTCCATAAAAAAAGAATACATAATTTTCCATTACAGGACGTTTTGACCGTGAGGTGGACATTGGTATACCTGATGCAACAGGAAGATTAGAAATTCTTCGCATTCACACAAAGAACATGAAACTAGCAGATGATGTTGACCTGGAACAAGTTGCTATGGAAACACATGGACATGTAGGTGCAGATTTAGCTGCCTTGTGCTCAGAGGCTGCCTTGCAACAAATCCGTGAAAAGATGGACCTCATAGATCTTGAAGATGAAAATATTGATGCAGAGGTGCTTGATTCTCTTGCAGTCACACAAGAAAACTTCAGAGTAAGTAAACACTTCTTTATCAATTTAACTTTGCTTCATCAGTGTAGAAAGTGGTTAAACAATATTAATGGAATTCAAATTTGAAACTGTACACTACATTTAGAGTCTACCTGCAAGGGATATGCTAACTGTCACTAATTTCTATCCTTATTTGTAATATTCCTTTTCATAACCACTCTTCAATGTTTTGTAAAAGAGAACCACCTTGATGTTTATATTTGATTTTTGATTTTTTTTCTATCAGTGGGCTCTAGGAAAGAGCAATCCAAGTGCATTGAGAGAAACTGCAGTAGAAGTACCCTCAGTTTCATGGGATGATATTGGAGGTCTTGAAAATGTCAAACGTGAATTGCAAGAACTTGTGCAATACCCAGTAGAACATCCAGACAAATTCCTTAAGTTTGGTATGACTCCATCAAAGGGTGTCTTGTTCTATGGTCCACCAGGTAAAACCAGTTATCAAATACATTGTGCAGATAATAATTATTTGATTTAAAGTGTGAAATTTTTCTGATTTTTACTTTTGCTGGTAGTAATAGTCTTTTTTCTTCTTCAGGGTGTGGTAAAACATTGCTTGCTAAGGCCATTGCCAATGAATGTCAAGCCAACTTTATTTCAATAAAAGGTCCAGAGCTTTTGACCATGTGGTTTGGTGAGTCAGAAGCAAATGTCAGAGATATTTTTGACAAGGTGAGTGATACGACTTTGATCAAAGAGTGTTATCAATCATGAATTTCTGAATGTAGATACCAATTCCTAAAGAGATCTTAACTAATTTGTGGACTAACTTACTTTTCCCCATCTTTTAGGCACGTTCTGCTGCTCCATGTGTTCTCTTCTTTGATGAGTTGGATTCTATTGCCAAAGCTAGAGGAGGCAATGTTGGAGATGGTGGTAAGTTGATTGTTGTGAAGTTTACTCATTATATTCATTCCTTGAGCTTATCAGTTTGTAACATAACATAATTTTGGAAGTACAATTTTTTTTATTATTGTGTTTTGCAAGGTGGTGCTGCTGACAGAGTCATCAATCAGTTGCTCACAGAAATGGACGGTATGAGCTCAAAAAAGAATGTCTTTATTATTGGAGCCACAAACAGACCAGACATCATTGATCCAGCTATCTTGAGACCTGGGCGTTTGGATCAGCTTATCTACATCCCCCTCCCTGATGAAAAATCTAGGATTCAGATTCTTAAAGCAAACCTTAGAAAATCCCCAGTATCAAAGGTAAGATTCAGTCTTTATTTATCATCCAGAAAAGTGCTGATTAGGAAATAAGCCTGTTGAATTTTGTCAATAAAAATATTGAATTGGTATGTCAGTAGATGATTTCCCCAATGAAGTTTATAGCAACATTATCATTTTATTTTGTGCAGGATGTTGACCAAGACTATATGGCAAAAATGACTCATGGCTTCAGTGGGGCTGATTTAACAGAAATCTGTCAACGGGCTTGTAAACTTGCAATCAGAGAATGTATCGAGTCAGAAATCAGAAAAGAAAGAGCAAGAGCAGACAATCCAGACATGGATATGGTAGGTTTATTATGCACGTCCATTTTTAGAAGGGATGATTTGTTGTAAATGTTGCTTTTATGTTTGTGATTGTTTTGATATCATTATTTTAGATTCTCCTCCTTATTAATGTTTCTCTCCTCTTTATTCTTAGGAGGATGACTTTGATGATGTTCCAGAAATCAGAAGAGATCATTTTGAAGAGTCTATGAAATTTGCTCGCCGTTCAGTTTCAGATAATGATATCAGGAAATACGAAATGTTTGCCCAAACATTACAACAAAGCAGAGGATTTGGAGGAAACTTCAGGTATGTTTACAAGATTAATCTGCAACAATTATTTAAAAACTTTTTAAATCAACACTTTTTTTTCTATTTGCTATTTTAATAGAACATGACTGCATTGGATTATGGTATGACATTGTGCCTTGCTTTTCTTTATAGATTTCCTGGACAAACTGGTGGACAAGGTGGTCCTGCTGGATCAAGTGGAAATGAAGGCGCAAACTTTGCTGATGATGGAGATGATGATTTGTACAGTTAGACAATATTGAAGATGGACAATCAATTATGAAAAACAAAACAAACAATTTTGCATTGAGATGTGACCCAGTAATTCTTGTACATTTTGAATCGCTTTGTAATAACGCATCATGATTGAAAGATATCAAGTTAAATACTTTCTTGAGACTGTCCACATTAATGTTGAAACATCACTGTGGCTCCGTTTTACAACAAATATAGGAGAGGAGTTGTGACAAGGAATATTTCAAACAAGGATAGAAATTATTGACATTTGTTAGTACATATGTACAAGGTAAGACCTAGAATTGAGTTAATTCCTTGGTCTAAAAAAAACATTAAATTATTCCATAGGTGTTTATTGTTTTGCAGTTATGGCTAAAATAGACATACTGCTAGTATTTCATTTGAAAGTTAGACTGGCATACAATTTTGTTAGTTACTATGAATACAATGATGATAGAGCAGCACTTATTTTGGTAGAAATAGATTGGAGATGAAGAAAAAAATATTTGTTAGTTCTAACTTCAATTTTCTACACATGCATGATTTCACAAATGGACTTACAAAAAAAGTGGTTTGAACATGTCCTCTAATGGTACAAATAAAACCATTAAAAAAAGTGTTCCATATTTTGACTATTTAATGTAACAAAGGCTATATAAATGTATTTCAAATAAAGATTGTTGCCTTTAATGTGACTTGTGCGACAATAAAAGAGGTTACAATAAAATCTGTAGTTGTGAAGGAAATTTTTCATCCTAGCTGAACAAAGATACACTTGTATCCTATTTTCCACCATACCAGGATGGAGACCTAAATAATTGGTCACGAAAATCTCAATACCCCTACATATACATGTATATACATGTACTTCTCTCATTGGCTATGCACCACTTTTTCATTTGTTGATAACTCCCCCCAAACTAAAGGGTTTAACCCTATTTAAAAATCCACAACATTTATACTGTTTGGCACAATTTCAGACCAACATTTTCATTTTTGATGCCGCCTAGCAATTTCCTGGCGGGATTAAAAACTAAAAAAGGCTTTTTGCAAGCTAATACCCTAAAATTCTGGACCTTGACCTTGGTACTTCCCTTGGAACATGGATGTTTTGGTTAGAAATTATTTTGTTTACCTCAGGACAGAGTGATACCTGCATTAACCAGGTGGGGCGCTGGTGGATTTTGTCATGGGCTGAAAGGGACTTATTTGGGTTCAAAGTTTGCTCATGATATTTTCAGTCAACATTTTTTCATAGGCCATACCACATTAATTAGTTGGTGGACATTTTTGTCCGTCGTTTGGATTTTACTTTTTTTTTTTTCCACTCAGTCTTACACTCTGATTTGTGCTGAGATTAAAAATCTGTAGGACAATTTGTATACTGACTTGATTCTTCAGAAGAAATATAATTTTGCAACTAGATTATATCATGGCAAATATGTTTAATTCAACAGTTGTTTTCAAAATCAAGCCCCTCTAGGTTGCAAAATGAGGTCAAAATCTCTGAATATTTTTTTACCTACTCCCTTTTAACTAACTGCCACTAAAAGTTATGTTTGGAATTTTAGATTGATTGAATAATTGTGAATATTTTAACAACAAAAATATAGGTGATGCAAAGCAAATTATGAGTAGTATTAGTACTAGTAGTATATATTCAAGAGGGGGGGAGGTTGAAAGTCTCATTTTCATACCCACTTTCACAATGAGCCACGAAAATACTTTCTTTCATTTAATATTTTTTTTATTTCTATCATAAGCCATACAAGAAGCATACTCAGCAATACAAAATGTACAAATAGATAATTATATTTTTGTTAAAACTCTTTTTTTCAATATCTGGTTTTGCTTAACTTTTATGGATTGATTGAACTTGTCCTGGTGTTGTTGTTCTTCTGCAATAGCCTCAAGTGCTAAACACATATCATAATATCCACGAATAACATTTTACCTGGGTTAACATACTTCATTATGAAGATGCCACAAAAAGTAGCTATATTTGAAATTCTGCAGTTCAGGGCTTATTTATTCCTTTAATTATTTCCGTCATTTAATTAGTATACAGTAGTTTGTAGCAACTCTTGTTCATCTAAATGTATATAGGGATTCTAACTTAAGAGCTGTTCCCATGGGACTTTAATGGGCTGGTAACCCGAAGGTCGCGGGTTCGAATCCTACCTAAAGTTTCTGCAGTATAGGTTTATACCCTGATAATGAATATGTGATATACATGTATTTAAATTCTGCAGTTCAGGACTTATTTCTTATACTAAGTATGTCTACACTCTTCAAGGGAATGCTATATCATTATCAATCAGCAAAGAATTGTTCCCTAATGACTTTGTAGATAGTGAACAATATAACAAAGTATTAAAATTATAATTTTAAAAACCATGTCATTCGATCTTTAAGTGGGTGGTTTTAGTCTGTTACTCCATCTGGCGTAAGCGGGAGTTAATAATTATTGTCACGACATGTCGGATAAAACAGGATAAGAAATATAGTTTTACATTGAACATTTTCTTCTGACTCAACTGAGGCTTACTTTTGATTGGCACTGGATGAAACGTTGATTTCAAAAGTAAGTATCACTTGAGTCAGAATTTTTTTTCAATGTAATACATATTACCAACTGAATGAATTAATTTCATGAAGAAATAAAGTACTGTTGCTGTCAACATTTTTTATTAGCTAAAAAATAAAAATGGGAATATTTTGTGATAGTAAACGGGCCTTATTGACCTTATTTGTTTTTCGAATGTCGACACCTGCATCTTTCTTTCATAACATATGTATGTGTA
>JAVSBT010149981.1:18365-31330 GCA_033118115.1 Pharyngocirrus eroticus | reverse complement strand
AATCTGGCAGTAACATTATGTATTCAGTGCCTTCTTAGTCAATTTTTAGAATGTTTTTCGAAGTTTTGTGTTTTGTCGACAGTAAAAGTGCAAAAAGTTGAATAAAAAATTCTGCCTTTGGAATATTTCTCGGGACTTTTTTTCTGAAATAGCATACATGTTCCCCCATATAAAAATGATAAAATGGCTGAAGTTGCAATTAGTGGTGGGTTAGGCCCTTTTTTTCCATAAAATGCCTATAACTGCAATCAATTTTTTCGCAACCTATTAAATGTGGTCGAGTGAACGAGGTGCAAAAGTAAAATATATATTGAGACAACTACCCCCCCCCCTTTCGCATAACCCTTGGAGTAGTAAAAAAATAATATTTTGATAAATCTACCTCTTGAGATTGAAATATCGGCAAAGAAAATAGGTTCAACATTTATTTTCTTTAAAAAATGGCACGTAAACCATTTGCATGGATATATAGTTATAGACAAAAAAATGTATGCCTGGTTTCTTTTATCTGCAGAGCACAGGATAACGCGTTTAGCTGCAGTGCTTGACCAAGTGCCTTACCATATCGTTTCAGATATGTACCAGGTTGTATACCCCCTATAAACATTTTTTGGAGACATGGGCAAATATTTTATTAAATTGTAGGCTAGTGTGTCAAATTTCAATCGCTCACTTGATAAGTAATTTGTGAATATAAACAATGAATAATCTCTAGAAATCCATCTGAAATGGAGAAATATTTCATCATATTACCAATGACACAAAACAATTATTGTCCAAGTGCAATCTAAAAAGCATACAATGCAGTTTATTTCAGAATAATCAATACAGGTTTATTTCTCACTGAAAACAAAATGACATTTTAAATTGTTTGGATTCATCTTTAGTTTGAAGTCAAAATAATGTGTAAATTCTTTGACAGGCTTTTCTTATATCTAATAGATGTCTTGTTTTTGAAGACAAATTGAAAACAAAACTGATTTCTTTTAATCATTGGGTTGCTATTGCGTTTTAATGCATTTTACACATCTATAAAAACCAAACCTATATGGTTATCATGCTATAGGTAAAAAAAGATTTCTCTGGACATCAAATTTCTCTCCAGAGCATATTTCCACCCTCACAGGCAGGACTTTTTTAATTTTTAGTTTTTCGAACGAATTTAATTTTAGTTGAGGGTAGGAGGGAGGGAAATAAAAATAAAGATAACTTTGTGTAACATGAAAAAAACTTTTTTTATTGTATTCATAATAACTAAAGCATAACAATTATAATGATGTGTTCCCTCCTGTAACTGTAGGTGTAACTAATAAGCTTGAACTACTTCACCAATCAACAAAATATAAACACAAAAAAAAGTTACAGAATATTCACTGTTATGAGTATCCACGAGTCATTATGATATTTTCGAAAATTTCTTTGGAAGTTGGGTCGGAATATGGAATATGAATATAATTTTTTCAAATCCAAATTATTTTTATTTTCTATTATGGCTCTTCAGAAGAAAAGTTATAAAACTCCTGCCTTACCTGCAATTATAATTATGTACATGTACAATTTCCACAAAGGCCATGGACCCCAAAAAATGCAATCCTTTATATGTTTTAAAATGCAAAATGTGACATTTTGAATTGTTTGTAACATTTCTATATAAATTTGTATAAAATTGTGGAATTTTTTAAAACAAATTTAACAAATAAAACAGATCTGCAGAATGATGTACTTCTATCTACATGTTCAATGGCAATATAGAATATTCATAGAAAACACCAAAAAATAGACAAGCAAATGATTAAATACATTTTTTGCAGGAATCACAAGTGTTCTCAATGCTTAACTTCATTTTTTTACTATTAGAATATTATACATTTTCCATAGCAATCTGCATATAGATTTTTATAAGTCCTTCATAACAAGGCAAACAAATGAGCATCACTCAATTTTTCATCTAAGTTAACAGTTGTTGAAATTATGTCATACCACAACCATGCATAAGAATGACATCTAAACCTACATTTGCCAACAAGTTGTCATGCAGCATTTTTGGCTTGTTTGTGATGCTACATTCAAGATTTTAACTAAATATACAAATTCGAAATTAATTTTTAGTTCAGTGCATCAAATAATATAATGATTAAATATTTACAACTATTTTTTATATAGATCTATATACACAAATGCATGTTTCACATCCCCAGCTATTATCCATTTTCTATAGCATGCATTTGGTCCCATATTTCCATCCTCTTCTTTGGGTTACAATGAACACAAAATCATCTTGCACATACTGTCTATGATTGTAGAGAAACTCTTCTGAAATCACACTAGTTTCTGTACTCATAGATAGGCTAAGGCTAAGAGATCTTGTGTTCATTCAAATAGTATTGTCCCACTGTGACTGGGCATATCTGTCCAAGTCTGGGCTGAAATTTAAAAGAAAAAGAAGAGCAAATTACAGCATTGGAAAAGTGTTTGAAAGTAAATAAAAACAATATTATCATACCAAATATCCATTCATCTATCCATCCATTCATTACTACTTTTACTCATCTACTAATTCAAAATTAATGCAAGGAAAGATTGCAGGGAGGGTAAAATCATATATATCAACACCCTGTAGCTGTGGCTATGGAAAAGAAACTAAGCTTCTATCTATACTAATACTAAAGAAAACAATCACCCAAAGGGTGTAGAGAAAACATCACAGTATGACTGAGGGCGAAGTTCTGTACATTCTAATATATAGAGACATTCCACCTTTATTGCTCCACTTTTTAGTTGGAATCCAAGAGCTATCTTGAATATCAAAGCATGCAATATATCAATAAATTTCATATATACTATAGTCACCATTTCCCTGGACAGTATGGTCAAACACATTTTTTAGAAAAGTCACTTTCTCAGAAAATACTGGTGGTTTCTGGGAAATTGACATTTCTGAAAAATGGTTAAAGTCACTTTCCCAGAAACCACCAAAGTAATTTTTGAGAAAGTGACCTTAAGTTCAACCAATGGTTGTTGACAAATGATCTGTATATCATGACCCTTATATATCATAAATAAGTGGATTTGAAAAAAATATACAAGAAAGCTGAACTTACGGCTCAGTGTTTTCAATTGGTCTATTCTCAAGTGAATTACATAGATCATTCCTGTAAATCACAGAACAATGTTCTATGACTTCCTGCTCCACATATCCATAAGCTCTCAAGTCGGTTTTCAAGATTGAAGTGCATATATCTACAAAGAATGATATATTTGTAGGACTGATATATCCTTCCCTTGAGAGTGTGGTCACCATTTCTACAATTGATGAGGAGGTTTGCAGTTCCAATCTCAATATCATTGGGAATGGTAATACCATTTGCATCACTAAACACTTCACCCAAACCAGATGCCTTGGAATTGTATCTAGTTCAGCTGCTTTGTTCAAGATTTTTTCTTGGAAAACAAGATTTGAATCTCTACCCCTATCCATGTTGGCTCTTGTACAGTGGATATGTCCAAATATGTGATGCAATATTTTTTATGACTTTCAAAATTCCCCTTTCTAAAAATCCTTTTACTTTCAGTTTCACTTGCTATAACCATATCTCCTAGAATTAACCCATAAACCACTATAATTCATTTATAATTTTATTATTTTTTGAAGCCTTGGATTGTTCCTCATTGGAAAGAAAAGGTTGCAATGTATAGATGAGGGTGAAAAGGAGAGAGAAATAGTAAAATCCCCCAATAATTAACCCCCCCTTCATATTGCTACTGCTAGTTTCACCTAGTGAGAAAGGAGTTAAATCATACGCTACATTGTGAATCTAAAATTTCTATTAATATAGTAAGTGGAATATGTAAAAAATAAATAAATAATTATTTTTACATTATTCCACGGTGCCATATACATACGTTTTATATCCTGGTTTTTGTTTTTGTTTCTCAATTTATTTGCTCCGGTACTTGTATATACTCGCGGGCGGAAATAGAGGAAACTAATAATATCGCAACGACAGAAATTATTTGATCTGCAAGAATATCTGCTGATACCCTTTACATAAAGCACTTCTTCGGTTTTTAGAAAGGTGATTCTTCATTATTAATTTCTATTTTCACAAGTACAATTCTTACTCAACGATCAAAGCAAATTTGCAAATAAGCTTAATATCGCCCTGAATGTTTGTACTCTTGAATCCACACACAACTTCACAAGTAACAACTATAATTTCTATGTACTAATTTCTGTATTATTCCTCTTTTTGTATTGATAAGTGACAGAATATACATGATAATGTTTTAAGGCCATCGTGGTTGCAGTAAAAAAGTTTATCTAGTAGTATGAGTTTGAAAATTACAACAACAATTTGAAAGCGGTTAGTTGTCTTGAGTTCTCACATACGATTGTGTTATTGTTCACTGCAACGCGTTCTATGGGTCTAGGAGACATACTGTTGGCGAAGGGAACCAGTGGTTTAATTGTTTATACTCAGAAAACTAATGTTGCCATCATATTTTCAGTTATGAAGAAATGAGCCAGCCACCTGCTAAGAAAGCAAGACTTGAAGCTTCGGATGTTGACTCAGCCTCAGGTGAGCTGTCACAAAATACAAAAGTCAATACACTGTCTGTGCCTGAAGACTGAAACTGAAAAAGTCAATTTATTCATAGACAAGAAATTTTAACTGAATTTGATATACCAAACTTATACAATTTAATTGCTACATGTATATTGATACTAACAATGTTTATTATATTGATACAAACAATATTTTGCAACCAAAAAAGATCCTCTAAGTGTCCTAAGTAGAGAAACAACACCCAATTAAGTTTATATGTAACTCTTTAGGACTTAAAGTATTTTCTGAATGTTTCATGTCCCTTTATATTAAATAGAATCTTCTTATTGGAGTTGGAGACCAATCCAAAAGATGTCTGATTGGTTTGGGAAGAAGAGGTCTGAATTTAGTCTTGATAGATGCTACCACAAAGTGTTAGAGGCAACAAGTCCTAAGAAAATCAAAGACACGTTTGGATATTGGACTTCAGGGGTTACTTATCCAACTAATGGCACTCAAAAGGAAGTTAATTCAAGAGAATCGGAGAAAGATGCAACAACTTTTCCACACCATAGAGGAGTAAGTCATACTCTACAAACATTATGATGGAAAAACAAAGAAAAATGCAACTGTTATTTGTGGCAGAAGCGTAGGACATGCTGCTCAGCTTTGATTCTGCTTTTCTTATGAATTAATGAAATATTTGAACATAATGATATTTATATTACTGATGAATTGTATCTTTGATTCTTTATTAGTCATATCAAGGGCAGAATTTGCATCCTTCTACATCATTTGTACCAGTTGTCAATGTAGCAGATATGAATAACCGACCTCAACCACAAATGCGACAACAAATGTCACATCCTTCTCACTTCCAGCATGGGATAGGTAAGTGATTGGTATGAGATCAAAAACAAGGAAACTAGTTATTTAAGCTCAATTAAAGCTTTTCGGGAGGAAGGGAAAATGACAACACAACTTCTTTTCAAATTTATTGCCATCTGTGATCTAATTCTATAATTATGATAAATCTAAGGGGTTGAAATATATTAAATTTAGGTGTCCAAAGCACTCAATAGTTTATAGCTTTGAAAAAAAGGTCACTCTGCACAGAAATTTTATTTGATGTTGTTTTCCTTAGAATTAAGAAATTATTATGTACTTCAATTAATTGCATGATATTTATTTAGTGTGATGTTTTACGACTAGTTGATAGCATGTATTTATAATCACCTTTTTTCTAGAGAGATATTATTTGATTTTGGCAATGTAAATACATACTTATGCTTGCACCTGATAAGAAGATTCACTCTTTTTGTTATAACATAAGAAATATTTACAGTTACAGTTATTTAAATGCTCAAAATTCTTTCAATATCCTGTATTTTCTTTACAAAGAAAACATTTTTCACATGGATGTTGTTGGATCATGGTGCTTAATTTTATAGAAAAAAAGCACTTTTGGAAAACCTTGATGCATTTAAA
Organism: Pharyngocirrus eroticus; assembly: GCA_033118115.1. Taxonomy (NCBI): domain Eukaryota; kingdom Metazoa; phylum Annelida; class Polychaeta; family Saccocirridae; genus Pharyngocirrus; species Pharyngocirrus eroticus. The sequence goes on along the minus strand of JAVSBT010149981.1, from coordinate 25,295 downwards.
TGGCTGTAATATGTTAAAGGCATGCTAATATCAAAGAAATGCAAATTTTGGTGTTTTTAATGAGGTCATGTATTGCCATGAACTGTGTTTATTAGATTTTTTTTGATATGTGAAAGTCTTGGATAAAATAGTCAAAATGTCTATAGTTATTTTTTTATCTATTTTAATTCACTTTTATTTCAACAAAAGTGGTAATTCATTGTATGTACCCCCTAATCTTCATTAGAAGATTTATTAGATTTAATAAGGAACTCTTTCTTAATAACTTGTGCCTTTTCAGCTTGTTATATTATTGCATGATATTGTTTTGATTGATTAATAACAAATTATGTAAATTTCTTGATTTTTATGGCATAAGATAATCAAATGGATGGGGTTCTATGTCACATTTCATTTACTCAAATCCTTGTTTTCATATTTTGATACCTTCATAATAATTACACAAAGAGAAAGTACAGTTTATGAAAAAAAATAATAGATTGAAGTCCATGATCAGATAAAAGTACATTTGGATTTAACTAAACAACTATCCTTGATGACATTTATTTACTGTTTTCATTCATTTAGAATTGATTCATTAAAAAAAATCTGACCTTTCCTGGTTTTGATATCAGAATTACAAAATTCTCAACAATACCAATAATTTCTGCTCCACAGTATGTTATTAAAATATCCTTGAATCGATACAGAAATAACAGTACTTTGACATGGGAATTTTGCAATTGCTTGATTCCTATGGAAATGATGAAATTTTCTTTTGACAGATTATTTTTGTTACAAAAAATCTTCTGAAGATATATTGTAGAAAAGACAAAAACAAGGATGTGTAAATGGAATTTGACTAGAATTTTTTAATGACTAAACCTCAACAGAGAGACAACTACAAGACGTATAAAAATCTGAAAGTAGATGGTCTGGTAGACTAGACCAAGTCCCAATTTCAGATGCAACCTCTTTTTCTTATTTATAATTAGAGTTTTTTTCAGGTCTTTTTCATTCAAAGACAAAATTACTGCTTCACATTTTGTAAAGCATAATTAATTTGTAAATCCTTCAGTCACGGAACTGATTTTCATTAATTTCATTGCCTAAAAAACATATGAAGTACAATTAAATTGAGGAGAAATGCCCCAAAACAAATTCAGTGTAACCAGTCTTGTAGTTCTCTACGAGATGTTGAGAGCCTTCTTTTTCTCTGCGTTTAGCTCACCATTCTATACCATACATGACACCACACCACAAGTTTTCACCTTCTTATGCTGTTCCACATGACTTCTCTGAATTAGACTACGTGTTTCCTTTTCAAGACTTTTACAGGAGGCCAGGTACTGCTCTAACATGCTCTAACTGATATGTTACTTTGAAGTTCCAAGCATGCAATGGTCATATGTCTTCGCTCTGTCGGGCAGTAAAGATATACTGTACACATCATTGGCTCAGTCAAATTAGCAAGAAAAACGCAGATCAAATCTTAGATAAAGGGTGGGGGTGGGGTACGGTACCTCCTGATTTCTTTCTTTTAAAGTTAAACAGTTGCTGCGTATTGTCAGTGTCTTTGAAACTTCAGAATCTGTCTCTGTGTCTTAATAGTAAGCTATTTAGAAGACCATATAAATTGTGTTCAATATAATATATTCTCTAAATGCTGTTAGGAGCTCTACTTGAAATATTGTTATTACGTTTCAGTCAAGGACTAGAAAACCTTTGATAGGTATCTTTGCTTCTAAATTACAATCCTGCTGAATGGGATAATGAAATTAGTGTTCTTTTTAATACCCTGCATGCTGCTGGAACTCCAAATTAACATGTTAACAAAGAGTCAGAGTGAGAGACAAATGAATGAATGAATGTCAAGCTTTGCAGTGACTTTCATCATTAATGCAACACTATGTTAATGATAATGTTTCCAGGCCTGGCTTGTTTTTAATTTAACTACTGTGGTTAAAAGACAGCCACGATAGCTTCTTAATTATCATTCAAATGCTTATTTATTCACAAACACTTGCTTTTCAAAATTTCTTGTTTATCTAGTCTGGCCAATCATCTGAAATTGCTGTTAAAAGAGAAACATTATGCATTACGATCTCCCTCTGCCTGATTTTGCTTGTGTATGATCAAACATATTGATATTGTAGACTTTAGTACATGTATAAGATTTGAAAAGTTTTGTACTATACCCATAGTGTAAGGTTTTAATGTTAGAATAAGATCTAGGCATTTTCAAATAACATTTTAAATGGCTTTTGATTTTAGATTAGACCTGTAGAATTTTATTTCATTTGTACTTCGTTTTAGTCACAGAATGTACCTGGATTTGTAATTTTTTTTTTCATTTGATCAGATGAATGTAATTGATATAGAATAATTTATATTTTTCTCTTTGAATGTTGATTTTTCTCTGTCATAAAATCTAGCAGAAAAGTCTACTGATTTTATTTTTTCTATCACAATTGAGATATCTCTCCTTTTTTCATTTCAATTGTTCTTCCCATGATTAACTTCACCAACATTTCCTATTTGAGGCCTTTTAAACCAGTTTTGTTATTGATAGTTATCTCATGTGATAGATTTAAAAGATAATAATAATTTATATAAAAATGCATTTTTTGTGATTAAATCCTATCATGTGACCTGCCTTTCAGTAAGTTTTCATCCATTTAGCAATTCTTTCTGATTATAGACCAAATGCAATTTCGCAGTCTACCGCCAAGAAGTCCTAGTCAAACCGTTAACCCAGTTGGAAGTCCTAGTAGATCTATAGGCCAACGAATGCAACCAAGGTAAGACCAGAAAGTAAAAGTCAACATGTCGCATTTAGGATTGTATCTGATTAAATTGTTTAGCCCCTTTGTAGGATTTTGACTAGCAGTTTATATTCCTGCAATTTTAAATCTGGTTAAATTTGACAGGCAGTTTGCAAAGCAAAAGCTACTTGTATGCAAATCAAGGTAAATTATTCCTTGGAGGGTAAAACACTAATGAGAAATAGTACTTTGGTGACTGTTTGAAGCAATTAAGTTTTGTTTTTCATCCATAAGTTTGCTACAAATCCTTATAAAAACTTGGGAATAAGCTCTTGTCGTAACTAAATTTGTAATTGAAAGGGAGGCTGTCTGACTTATGTTTTTGTTATAAAATTACCATTACATCTAGAATAATGATATTCTGGTACATTCCTTTCCTCACCAGGTACAAACAACAATCTCAAAAGAAATCTGCAGTTAATCCAAATGGATATAAGCCTTTGTATGAAAAGGTGTACAAAAGAAATCCTAGGAATACAAATAGAATTTCAAAAACTGTGCTAAAAAAGAGACTCACAGCAAGAGAGGTAAATGTGTAAGATGATATACTATTTGCAAATTAAGTATTGTCATTTGTTAACTATTCAAATATATGTTGCATCTTTTTCTTACTGATGGTTTGGGTGTATTCCCAAATACATGTGCTTTTTTCTAAATTTGACATTTTCTCTCAGAGCATAGATCTAGAAGAAAAGGCAAAGTATGCAGAGTTAGTGAAAAAGTACTGTTCACAACAACCACTGACTGGCAATGTAACTGCAAGGCCTCCATTGAACACAAGTAGATTACAAAACACTAAGTGAGTATTTACTCTTCAGTAAAAAAATTAACCGAGTTATTTACTATTCAGTAAAAGAGTAACTAAGAGTCAAGAGAATAAAAATTGGCTAATAAATGATGCTAAATGAAGTCCTTGTATCTCATCAAATAGAACTTTACAGTAATATGGACATTGTATTGTTCACACGACTCTATGTTAGACCAGCTTTCAAAAAATAAATAAAAATAGGCCACTCTCCCTAAATATGCTTGAAATAGAAAATAGATTTAATAAAAAGGTATGTGCTTATTTCTTATCTATGATGTTTTTTTCACTTTGCAGTGGACATAATGGTTCATATCTTGAGAGTGGGAAGTCATTTGGAAGTTGTACAGTGAAGTCAAATGGAGCATTTTTTCAACAAAAAATTCCTATAGAGGAACTAATGACTCCCAGAAATACATCAGCAAATCTCAAGACAAAAATGACACACATCAAAGTGGAACCAACCAAGAAAATACAAGAACCAGAAGTTATTGATTTAACTGAAAAGACTTATTCTAGTGAGTTTCATCTTGAATTTGAATTGAAACTGGAATCAACAACAATTTGGATCGTTTTAAAACCTAATTGTGATATTTAAGATTGCTCTCTGTTGATACTAATCATGACAGTATATTTTACCTCGAAAACCTTCCCTGTTGTCTGTGGGACACCTGTGTTTAGAACTGAAAAGACCACTCTAGAGAGATTGGAAATCCAAAATGTTATAAAAAGCTCCATTTGTTCCATACTCTGCATGCCTTAAAAATTGAAATCTGATTTACATACATGTGCATTTTTTTAAATGTATATAAACATAAGATAAGATAAAGAGAGGAATGGTGTAGACAATAAAACTAAAATGAGATTACAAAGGTTTAAAAATATAAATAGTTACATTATGATTATGTCAATTTTAACTGATTTTGTTTCCCCTGGTACTTATCAAATTCAGTTCTGCAGACCAAGAGAAAATCTAGATTGTCCTCAGACAGTTACAAAACAATTTCTGATGTAGAAAGTTTGGGATCTTCAAGACTTCTGTCAGAACAAAGTGAAGTGCAATCCAATGGAAGCCTGTCTTCTAGAAACAGTAAGTAGGAAGTTTTATTGGTGTTTTGACTGCAGGCAATACCATGCTAGAACAATGACTTTATGATTATTAGAATGTAATTTTACAGAAAATTGTAGATTAGCTTATTTGGATGTCCCTAAACCTTTTACTACTAAAAGAAGGAATAATGACATGTGATGTTTTGCTATATTTACAGAGTCTTCAGATGAATCAACTTTACTGTTTAGAAAGAAGATGAGTTCTCCAGTTTGTTCAGCTTTTAAAGATACCCTGAAAAGTTCAAAATATATTTCTGAGTCTTGGTTTGATGGCATGTAAGTAGCAAATACGTGAGATAGCTTCACAGTTTACTTTCTGTTTGATTTGTACTCAATGCACATTGCATCGAGTAGATTTTTTTAAAAGTAAAAGCTGTAAACAATATTGTGTTTTAATTTTCCCCTCTATGCAAGGATATGGCAAATGTGTTATTTCTCTTCTTTTTGTGGATAGAAAAGAAAAATATTCAAGTGAAGCACGAAAAACAGAAAGACAAAGTAAAGAAGAAGAAGAAAAAGTGAAATTTTACAGGGGAAGGGTAAGACTAAAAACCAATTGTTGAATTTACTCTTGCAATAAATCCAGAGATTTCTGAACAAAAAAAAACAGAATGAAAATTTACTAAGATTTCTACAGTTATTATAATATTTTTGATGTGATTATTATTTGTTTAATACAGACCACTCTGTTTCTAGTGTCTGACATATACTTTTGTAAACCTATTTGCAAAGTAAATAATTATACTCTTACTATTGTTTTTGCTTTGTAGAGAGAAGAATGGGAGAAACAGCTTGAAGACAGAGTAAGAATTCTTTTTATAGACATTGCAATGTTCAGTTAAAAATCAGTGATTAGAATATTATTCATATTTTCATTGAATGCCTATAGATTTCACTATTGTTTGGTTTTATTTTCAGCTGAAACACAGGTTACGTATCAGTGAGAGGGAGCCACCTGTCTTAGCCTATGAATATGAAAGTGAAGAAGAGGAGGAGGAAGGTCTTCCAGGTAACAATTTTTTTTCATTTGATTGTGAATAATATATGAAAGATACAAAACCACAATTGATACAAAGTCAAATATTTTTTTTCCCTTTTGATTGTAAGTTTGCAATATTTTCAATGTACATAGTATCTTTTCTCATGATATTTTCATGATGGGTTCTGAATTGTCAAAACATATTTTATTCCATATTTAGAGCTCTCGGATGACATGGAAGCAGTGATCAACAATGGCCTGAGGTCTAGCCCCTCTTCTGAAGTGTTGGCTGACAAATTCAATTTAAGAATCACACGGCAAGATCTCAGAACTTTAGGGGGATCTAATTGGTTGAATGATGAGGTAATTCAAAAATTGAGAACAATAAAAAAACAAAGGGGAAAAAATAGGGCCATCAAATGATAGCCAAGTTAATTTGAGATCATGGTAATGTTATGAAGTAAGAAAAGAGTAATCATGATGATAACATTCAACCAATTTCAATATTTTGAAAAGCATTTTGTTTGAATAACTAGGATAAATTAGGCACAAAGATAATAAAAAACCTGCAAAGTAGATAATTATGATCATTTTCATAATTGATAAAAAATTATTTATGCAACATTTTCTAATGTTCTTCTGTGTTTGGTTTCATGTAACATCTTCCCATAAAAGTGAAGTGTATTTTGGCATTTTCCATTGTTTCAAAATAACAAGATCATTGTCATTTATAATTTCTTTGCAGGTCATCAACTTTTATATGAACCTTATTATGGACAGAGGAGAACAAGATAATCGGCCTAAAGTCCACGCATTTAATACCTTCTTCTATGGGAAAGTCATGAGTGGTGGACAAAAAAGTGTTAGAAGGTGGACTAAAAAGTTTGATATTTTCCAGAAAGACTATATTGTGGTTCCTGTTCACTTACAAGTGCATTGGTGTCTGGCAGTAAGTATTGTATTCATTCATGGTATACAAGATTGTAGTGAGAAGAAATTAAAGAAGAAAGTTGTTTTGTTAGGAACATGAATTAACACTTCAATAGTATGACTTTTGGAGTTTTATTTTTTTTGGTATGACACTTTCAGTTTTCCAAACTTTTTTAATTCTAGGTAATAGATTTTAGAAAGAAAGAAATTCGTTATTATGACTCTATGAGTGGAACAAACAATGGATGTTTGAATGCTCTCAAGTAAGTTGAAGTATTTTTGTAAAAAAAAACATTAAAAAA
>JAVSBT010149870.1:0-14509 GCA_033118115.1 Pharyngocirrus eroticus | reverse complement strand
TTGCAAGCCATTTCGATCGTTCATTCGATCCTGCATTAAAGTATTAGAGTATGAATATGTCTACATATAAATCAATACACAAACCTACAAGGCAGCACACATTCATGAGATTCCATGACAATGTGTTTTGAAAATCCTAATATACATGTCTATATGAGAACAAAATGAGAGCTATAAATTTATACATTGTATTTGTAACAGCAAATTTCAGGCCTTGAAATCTAAAATCAGCCTTGTCTCAACAAATAGCACCAAGGATTTCTGGTTCCTGGTGCTATTGCACCAAGCAATGTTATTGTACACCAATAATTTTTCCAAACATTTTTTCCAAAAATGTAATGCATCAAATTGATATATTGATTATGAATATCTATCTACCTTAGATAAAACATACATACATAATGTAAAGCTAACTTTAAATATGTTCTGAACACTTTTAAGTTTCATTATCTTGGACTTGGTGCAGCTCTTAGCACCAGTGATTTGAAAATCAGAGTGCCAGACGGTTGTGGTGCAATCGTACCCACGAAACTTCAAGGCAGGTCACTATAAGTGAATTTGCACTATGAACAAAAATTAAGATTCTGCACCTTATGTTTTTTCCATGTTTGTCATTATTTCTCAAGAAGTTTTTTTTTTTATGACCGTCCTTTTTAAACGGACCAACACAATGAAGAAATGTTATTGAATACACATAAATAATGTATTCCATTCACAACAGCTATCAAGTTGATATAAAGTGCCATCTAGTGGTTAAAAATGTGAACCAATAAGAACCAATCATCAACTTCGTTTACAATCTTTGCTTACGCTGTAGTACTTCCGGATTACCTGTCACTTGTCAGAATCTGGGGGTTTTCAGTCTGTGAAAATATTTTTTGACAGGGTGTTATGACCGAACAAGGCGATATTGTTGTCCCATCCAATGCAATAAATCCAGAAGCTATAGAGAAAGTCATTTTTCCAGAAGAAAATGATGACGGTGGCCTATTTGAAGGATTGACATTTTGGGCATCTGACTGCGATTTTCAACTGAAGCTTCTTGCAGTATTGTGCTTTTGGTTTTGCATTAATCTTGTGTTTATCAAAATTGCTTGGGAATGTTATGGAGAACGTCTTGTTGCTATGTTTATGAAACCAGGTACGTAAAGGTGACCCGGGGTCGGGCGTACACCCCATTACGTAAAGAAGAATATCCATGAAATAAATGATATGATCAGATTGATATTCATTCAATGATTCAGTTCATCATCATGTGATTCTTCTCTTCAGAGCTAGACTCTTTCTCAGACTCCGGTTTCGTTCAACTAGAATTTTCTTATAGTAAATACTCTTGATCAACATCCCCAGGTCCCTCAATCATAAATTATATGTAGGAAATCATTATTGAGTGTGTTTTATAGTTTGATCTTGATTAACTTGAAGATTTAAATCATTGTTCAGAACATAATATTGTACTTTTTTTGTAGGCTATTCATGCTTCATTTCTGGGAAATCAATATATTTAGATGTGTATCATTAATGTATTTATCCTTGTGACAACATCTAAATGGTTAGAAAAAAATCACAGACAGGGCACAATTTTGTTTTATTTGTAGAATCAAGTAGACAGTCATCACCAGAGAATTGCGATAAGAAAGGAGAGGATAATCATCTTCACAGAGAGTAATTTTACACTTACAGTTCAGTTAAACTTTGAACATTCAAATAAGAATATTCTTTAAAATCAGCATAACAATCCTTAGAAAATGGCAGCAATCAAAAGATTCTTTGAAAAGAGAAAACTTGATGTCAAGTTCAAAAAGGCTGGTGGGGGACACAAGCTTGCAGAGCCTTCTCAGCCGGTTCCTAGCACAAGTAGACAAGGGTCCATGGGTCATAGTCCAAGAGCTCACCCAACTAATGAAGCACAAATGGCAGCATATGCAGCCCTGTCAAGGCTTGATCAACCCAAAGGAGGTTTGTTTAATTTTGGATGATATTCATTTGAATTTTAGTCAGGGGGGACATGGTCAGATAAGATAAACTTGGAGGCTATTTGATGAACTGTTTTACATGTAATAAATTTGTATACTGATTTCTTTCTCAAGCTAGCAACCATAAGACTTGCCTTTAATGGTTGAAAATAAAAGTATGAGATAGCAAACTATTCTTGTTCTAGTACATGTATTAGTATCCAATTATATCCTAGAAATTACATATTAAAAAGTTACGGTGAGTATATACTCCCCTTAAAATTTGAAGGGAGTACCCACTGGCCTTGAAAAAAATAAGTGGGCATATTACCCATGCACCTAAACTAAATCCAGGTGAGTAGGTAAGGGCAAAAGATAAAAGCCTAAGCTAGTATAACAATAGACAAGACCACATGTGTATGAAATAATTAAAAAAAGTATATAATTGCATGAAAGCATTGTTGACTTTTTTTAGCTGTATGAAAACACACCTGATATACAATACATCAATATAGAATATCACACTCTTAGGATTCTTACACATCTGTCTCTTTTCTTTATTATTTTTTTACCTAGGACCTTCTTTGGGAACAAGTGCTGCATCAGTCAAAGTACAAGTTAGGAAAGAATTGGAAAATGAAAGACAACAAGCTGCGAAACTTAAAGCAGAAGCTGAACTTTACAGCCCTCCTACAGAAGTAGAAATTGAATGCTCTCCACATTTAGCAGTCAATGGGGTGTTTTTCAAATGTCCTCTTGTAGGGACACTTGTGCTCCCTAAAAAAGAGATGGAAGAGCACATTGAAAATTTTCTGGAATCACAATTAGTAGAAGAGCCAGAGATGACAACGGCACTTATGATTCACACGCTTAGTAAAGATAAAGAAAAAATTGATATTTGTGTTGAAACATTGTGTAAATATATAGATAATATAGTCAGTCATCCTGGAGAATTGAAATACACAAGAATAAGAGTGAATAACAAAGCATTCCAAGAAAGGGTTGCTCCAATAAAAGGATCAGAAGAATTTCTACAAGCAGCTGGATTTTCAATCAAATCTGTGGAAGGTATTGAGAAGATTGAAGAGGATTTCTTAGTCATGGATCCAGACTTAGCACAAGATAGGGATCGTTTGGTGTCATTGAAAGATGTACTACTTGCAGCTGAAGCTGTGAAACCAGAGCTTGATAGGGATTTGAGAATAGTTTATCCATCTCCTTATTCTTCAAGAATGGAAGTTCCAGAAGAGTTTTACAGTATATCACCTGAAGAATTAAAACGTGAGCAGCAGCGTAGAAATGAGGCTGTGGAACGTATGGGGATGTTGAGAACTAAGGAAATGAGAGAAAGAGAACAAACAAGAGAGCTTCGCCGCTATCGCTATACCATTATACGAACAAGGTTTCCTGATGGAAATTACCTTCAAGGCACTTTTCGAGCTAGAGAAAAATTCAAAGCAGTTTATGACTTTATAAGAGAAAACCTTACTAATGATTGGATGCCTTTTTTCTTGAGTACACAAACTGGACAAAGATTAAATGAAGATGAATTGTCATTAGCTGAGCTAGGTCTTGCACCAGCTGCCATAGTCAACTTTCAGTTTGATGCTAACTTGATGAAAGAAATTGCTGCCCAACAGGGCAGTGTTGAAGAAAATAACTACATAAGAGCAGAGGTCATGCTTAGTGCAAAGCACATGTAGATGTATAAGAGTAATTTGTGATTTCAATTGAATTTTTTTAATGCAACCTTGAATTATTCCCTCATTTTGCCTTCCCCTTGTCAGCTTAGAACTGTTATGTATATAAGGATAAGTGTTTGAAGAAAATATTTCAGAACAGAAGGTGGGGAAAGATATTGTTATTCACTTCATATTTTAAATTTAACAAATGTTTGTTCATTAGATCATATATAGAAGACTTTGAAATTCAAAGGGCAACAAGTTATTGGTCTCATATTTTTGTTTCAGTGTTTAGCATAATTATGCATGATGTAACCACTTTGGCTTAACATTTATAGTATTATCGAGAGATGCTGCAAATTAGTTTTATATTTATACAATCAAAATGGCAATAGTCTAGTGCATATTTTATCATTGGAGGTGTGGACACTGAGGCTTAATGAATAGGCTTTCTAACATTCAGCCGTGCAAAAAAAAGAGGAGATATGGGAAACATCAAATGACAATGAAAACGTCTTAAAGGAAAAACCTATACCACAAATAAAAAAATAAGATGTGATTCTGCAATTTGTATCTTGAAGGAGTGCAGATGGGGGTTTCTTTAAACAATATTTAACGACTTTGCTTTCAATTAATTTAAGACTTTGAATAATATTTTCCTATTCATGTGTTCAAAGAAGACACTTGTAAGTTATCAACATCCTACATTTCATAAATCATTCTAGGATAGTTGCATGACCAGTGTAGTAATTGTGTAAATCTAATAACATAAATGTGATGTGTAACAATATCAAAAGTGACTATTCATATGTTATAATAAACCATATTCTTGTTTATGAAACCCAAAAGTGCTTTATTCATTTGTAGTGGAATCCCTTTTCACTATTGAGGTATGAAGATGTCAATAAATTATTGATGAAATATTGTCCAATTCAAGTACTAAGTAATGTGTTTTTGGTGTGATTTAAGAGGCTGAAACACAGTTATTGAAAGCAGTAAATATTTACTTGTTTTATAATAAATAAACTAAACCATTCTGCTATACCTTTACACAAAAAGATACATCTCATCTTCAATACATTCATACAAAGCCAGCTAATAAAAATGTTCCAAAGCCATACAGACAAAAAAAAAATACACAAATAGAGTTCAAATCACCCAAAGGTTTCTTTGAGCTATTTTTTATGAGAAATTAATAACATCTGTATATCCATTACATTTGTTCCAGTTAACCCTGTCTTCAAAAGATAAGAGCCATTATCTATTTGACTGAAGAAGTTATAGGAATCATTATTGTCTAAATATGTGCTGGGAGCATGTCTATCTTGAAAATACTTTAAAGAGTTCTTAACCAATTCTGGATCACAAAAAGCCCCTGCAGCATCTGTTGGCCCATCTTGTCCATCAGTACCAGCACTGAGAAAATCCACATTGAAGCAATCAAATGTTTCTGATTTTTCACTCTGTTTGTGTAATTCTATTGCAGTAGCAAGTGCCATTTCTTGATTTCTTCCACCTTTTCCTTTCCCTTTCACATTAACAGTAGTTTCTCCTGCTCCTAAAATACAAATTCCCTTGTATTTTTCCTTACAAAACCTATCCACAAGAGAGCCTAAAGAATTTACAACACTTTCATTCAACCCTACATTTCTAAGGTTTGTCAAATCTATAGATATCTGATTTGTTCTATTAGCAAGGACATCACATATGAATACAGCTATTTTAACGAACATTTTTCCAACTGAACAAGCCTCTCCGTCGAGCGTAGATGATACGATAAAAGGCAAGTAATCCATCCTTTGGGCACCAATAACTGCTGCATCTAGAGCAATCCTATTGCTGCCTATGATGACATTATCTGCATTGTTACAATCAAAATTTTCTGTATGTGAATGTGAATCAACCTCCTGATCTTTAAGAAAGTTAATCACAGTTTGAGGGATTTTATCTTCTAAATGAAGTCTTGATAAAATCTCCAGACAATTCTTTGGTGTGGTTGTGTCAGGGAAAGTTGGTCCGCTTGCTATAAAATCCAATGGATCTCCAATAACATCAGAGAGAATGAGTGACACAACCTGCAATTTGTAAATATAAAACATTTCCTATCAAAACTACTAATAACTATGGAGTCAAGAAGATTCTGAAGATTAATGCATACATATCATAATTATGAAATAAAATGACACTACAGATTCCTTTCCTTTGCTACAGCCAAATCCTACCATAATTTCTTACATTTTTTTTTTTTACCAAACTATTTTCTTTTTTTTCTATTGATCTTCAAGAATACTGTGTGGATATAAGAAAGCAGTGGTATAAGACAGTTAAAATATTTAATTGTGTTTTGACAATCTAACCTGTGCTGGTGCGGCTGCCTTTGCTAGACCACCACCTTTCAAAATTTCAAGGTGTTTTCTGATAGTATTAAGTTCTTTTATTGTAGCACCATTTTGTCCAAGAATTTTTGTTGTCCTTGCCATGTCATCTAAAGTTATGGGTGGTGATGGAAGAGGAAGTAATGCAGACCCACCACCTATCAGAAAACAAATAGAGGTGAAGTTTTAAAAATTGAAATATGATTATATATAAACAATAAATAAATAAAATAGTAGATTTGAAAGTAAAACAATAATAGTTCCTGTTATTACGCTATTACTGCTCACAAAAACAAAAGTTCCACACAATTTCTCTTTTCGTCAGCTTTAATTTCCATCAGATTCCAGGTCAAAATATGAACTCTCAATCACCAAAAGATGAGGAAATGTGGGTTTTTTTCTTCTTTCTAAAAGTAAAACCTTAATTCATGCATGGTGTTTTTAGCAAGCCCTAAATGGAAAAAAATCACGGATAGCCCTATTTTATTTAGATTACTTGCCTGATATAAGTGTAAGCATTATGTCCTTTTCTGTGCAACACTCTGCTACTTGGTGAATCTCACTAGCTGCTTCTAAAGCCTTTGCATCAGGTATGTTGTTTGGAGAACCTTCTCGAATTTTTATTTTAGTGTCTGGAAGAGGCAATAATTCTCTAGAAATAAACAAAAATGTGTAAAACAGATTTTCTCATAATATTTGGTATAAAATATAGTTTGTCTATATCAAGTATTCATTGTCAAGATCATTGACTCAACAAATCAAAGAATAAAACATCTGTACTTCAGAAATATGCTCATATTAAAGTAAAGTTGCATTGGGATAATTATCTATGACAATTACATAATCACTTATTGACTAAATCAGTGTGATTACAGTTGATGCTTTTTATAAAACTTGTTATATATCGATTCTATTTTTTTAGTTGAGCAAAAGAACTTTCATTACCTCTTGTTCAAACGATTGAAAGTGTCTTGAATACCAAATGGAATGCTAGCTACTCCCCCCACAACATGATCTTGTAAAATCTCTTCTGCTGCTCTGACCATTCCACCAACAGCTTTCCCAAAGGATACAATCTGTACATTTTTATTCAATGTATATGATTTTCCATTGATTATCAAAGTATTGTCTACCAGTTGCATTGCCTTTCTAACCATGGTTTGGGGTAAAACTGATTCCACAGCTTGGTCAAATATGTATTTTGCATCTTCTTTCATAACATCTGAATGGAATTCAGTATGCTTTGAATAGAATTTTATTTTAATCCATGATATATTCAAATCAAATCCTAAGCTATTTGACAAGCCCAACAGTCTAGGCACAATAGGTGTTTTCTTCTTGTAATGCACCAGGAATGGTGATAACCTTTGCTGAAGAACTCTCGCCATTGTAGATGCAAGAAACGGTCTCACCAAACAAGTATCCTAGAAGTATCTGTAAAAGAAAGCATTACTTTGTAAGCAACCAGTAACAGTATCATAAATATCTCATACTTGTGTGTATATTCTATAAGTTGTCTTTAAGTAATGTTTTTAAGTTCTACATCATTACCTGCTTGATACAGCCAATATAACTAGCTTATGGACCTTCAAAAGACCACTACTCACTTAATTACCCAGGAAAGAAAAGATTAAATAATGTACTGTAGCTTGCACTTGCACTATACTACAAAACCTAACATTTCGTTCACTAGTAAAAGCTGGACTTTGAACATCATTTAGTGACTTCAGTTTATGTGTGGATGAAAGCTGTGAGTCGGTGTCCCTGAAGACTTGAAGTTCAGACTCTATTATTTGATGAATTAATGATACAAAAAGAAAAAAACAATTCTAGAGAATAATCTTGACTGATTGATAATAGTTTATCTTCTCTGTATTATATCAAATTAATAGCAATCGTGAATTGAGACATAACTTTTGGCAATTACCATTTGGGTACGATAAGAGGCACTTTTGGGTGACATATCTGACACTTATGCTGTCCCCCAAAGTGATATTCCTGTCTTCTGTGTTATGAACATTCAAGGCCGTTGTACTATAGTTGAAACACCGTTTCATTGGTCTTTGTAAAGAGGTAAGTTGCACACAAAGATCAGTTCGCTATCTGATTGCATGAAATTCACAACAAATGAATTCGTATTTTCAATATAGAAAAGATAGAATTATTCTAAGATGAATCAGAGATATTAAAATAATTTGAAAAGTCTATTTTTGTGATATGTCATGTAATTTACATTTAGATGATTTATATTTGATTTTCTGCGGTATTGATAGCGGCTTCCCCAAACTCGCGAAGATGAAGCTCACCGACTCTGTTGTACGAAGTTTTCGTGTTGCTAAAGTCTTTAGAGAAAATACTGATCGTATAAGTAGTGTAGACTTTGCTGCCAATGGTGAAACACTTATTTCGAGTAGTGATGATGATTCCATAGTAATATATGACTGTCAAAATGGAACGTAAGTTTCTATCAATGATGAACCGGGTCATCAATGAATCCATACAGTGAATGGATCGCTAGCGTCTTAGGAGATATATGTAACCATCTCACTCCAAAATGAAAATGTCCTTCATGTAGTCAGTTCTTATCCCAGCTTTATATCAAAGGCTTTTCTTGTAGACCATTAATGATGTCCAGATACATTAACAATACACCAAATTCTAATGGCCCACCCGTACCACTATTTCTCAACAAAACTAGGTGGTTGATTAATGACAAATTGTGGTTGCTAAAACATTGAAAAGTGGATATCTCCTATCAAGAAATCACTGTTTATTAGTTACCCCTAAACTATGGAAGAAATCAGAAAAAAGAAACATTTAAAGGGGACAGAGGGATTCCTACCCTTTTCTTTGTGGTAGAGCAATTGTTTGATAATCTTGAGCCTTTCTAACATAGTAAATGGTAACGTCACTAACGAAGACCAGGATGGAACTCTGATAATATTTTTGCATATCCATTTTTTAACCACAAGAAATCTTTTCCCTTTTTTTCAGACCAAAGAGAACATTGAATAGTAAGAAATATGGGGTTGACCTTATTAGGTATACACATGCCCTCAACACAGCCATACACAGTTCAACAAAAGTAGATGGTAAGTGATAAATGTTTAGAATCTATGAATAGTATTACACATTAGAGACATTGTGAAGGAGACAATATATCTATGGGAAAGTTTTGATGAAAAATAAAAAAAAAAATGTTTTCTCTTTTCAGACACAATTAGATACTTGTCCCTTCATGACAACAAATATATTAGGTACTTCCCAGGACACAATAAAAAGTAGGTATTTCACATTAAATCTATGTCATTTCCTTTCAGATACTGGTATTTCATTTACTTTAATAAAAGGGTAGTTTTCCTTTATCCTCCTATCCGGTTTTGAAAGCCCTTAAAAAATAATTCTGCTTCACCTCCGGATATGAATGAAATTCATTGAAACACCTTTATTTGCCTTTTAGGGTTGTCACATTGTCTATGTCCCCTATAGATGACACATTTCTCTCTGGGTCATTAGATAAAACAATCAGACTTTGGGATTTACGATCACCTAACTGCCAGGTATGTTGAAAGTAGCTTGTAGAAAAGATAAGTGTAAACTAGCTCAAAATAATCAAATTTTGGAGTTCTTTTTTAATATTTGTTAATGTAAGTTTTAATAGAAAAGACATATAGTGTAGAAAGTCTAAATGGAATTTACAAAAAACTATTTGATAATCAAATTTCTAACAAACTGCAGACATTTTTCAATTTTTTTGTTTTATTTTATGTACTTACTTAACAATTTTTTGTACTTCTCAAGGGATTGATGCAGCTACCAGGAAGACCAGTAGCAGCCTTTGATCCAGAAGGTTTAATTTTTGCAGCAGGCATCAACTCAGAAAGTTTAAAATTATATGATCTCCGATCGTTTGATAAGGTGAGTCTGCATTAAGCTATATTAATGCATATTAACAATTTTGTGATGTCATGGCAACTAACTAATCTATAGTTTTTCATATACTTCTAAAAAGAAATCTGTTTGAATAATTTGGATTTAACTTTTGACAGGGTCCCTTTGCAACATTCAAACTTCAACAAGACAAAGATTGTGATTGGACTGGACTAAAATTCAGTCCTGATGGAAAACTCATTCTTGTTTCAACAAATGGTCAGATAGTAAGATTGATAGATGCTTTTCAAGGCACACCTTTACAGACATTCACAGTAAGTACTAGTAGTATGAAGGAAAATAACTTACTGTTAAAAGAATACCAGCTTTTAATGTCTTGATTTTATCATGTTTAATAGAATGAATTCAGTACGCCTGAAGATGTAAGTGATGACTTACGAAAATTTGCAATAAAACATATTCAGATTAGTGTTCATACTATTAAGTTTGAAGTTATCAACTGGTAATGATTTTATCATGTTTATACACCTTGAAATAAAATTATGCACAATTTGTTTTCTTTTAGGGTCATGCAAATTTCAAAGGACTTCCTCTAGAAGCATCTTTCAGTCCAGATTCACAGTTCGTTTTTAGTGGTAAGTTCTGCTACTTATATATATGATGAAAATAATTGATTACAGATGTTTTTGAATCGACACCTCAATGTATGTTTCACTAAATAACTTGGCAAGCAATTTTTCATATAGGTTCAACAGATGGAAAAGTACATTGCTGGAACACAGAAACTGGATCCAAAGTGTCTATTTTACAGTGTGATCATACAGGGCCAGTACAATGTGTCCAATTCAATCCAAAATATATGATGTTAGCTTCAGCATGCTCGAACATGGTAAGCATTAACAATGAAATACTAACTACAAATACTTTTTTTATTACAATGACTTTAATCCTTTCAAATAGCCATTTTCGTATTTTGAAAGGAATTGAAAAAATCTAGGATATGCTAAGCAGCTATTTTAGCTTTAAAAGATTTTTTTGATTTTTTTATATCTTATAAATTGTAGAAGTTGATGCCCCATGAAAAAAGATATTTTAGAAAAATGAGTTTTGACATTTTGGTCCTTTTTTTAGATGTTAAATCAAGTGCAATGAAGTTTGAGTAATATTGTAGTGTAGCTATAAATATAATGATAATAAGAGCCTTATTTATAAGATGGTGGACCTTTCAGCTTACATTTGCTGATTTTCAAAGGATGTTCTTAAGCCAAAAATATATGTTTTCAATTTCATAGAATTATTTTTCGGTATAGATGATATTTTTGGACATATGCACATGAAAAAAAGCTCTGAGACCACCAGGACCCCTTAATGAAATAGCTGAATTGAAAAAATTCAATGAGACCACACAATACTGAACAGTGGGGATAAAACTGTTTGCAACCTCAGTGGTCCAAACCCTGAATTTGGCGCTACTTATCCCTGTTCACAAGTCTGTTTTACAATGATTGATATCTTTGTTTGATTTTCAGGCCTTCTGGTTACCACAAATTGATGAGTGACTTAAACTATTTGAACAAGGGAGACAGTTTTTCAAAAGATGTCTTGGAGGGGAAACAGAGTTATCAAATATCAACAAAAATGTGGTTGAACCTTGAGATTGTAAAAACTAGATAATTTTCTAGTTGAAATGTGTCCACCAAGCAAATAACTTCTGCTGATAACTTATTGGTTCTTCTCTTTTGGGGTGTTATGTTAGAGCTATCAATAACTGCTGGAAAGTTATTTTATCATAGATAGCCCCTAGTTCTTCATTTGGTTCTAGCATCCAGAAAACAAGAGAAAGGCAAAAGAAAAGAGAAAATCATTTTAATTTTGTTTTGCAATCAATTGATTTGATTTTGTGAGTCAAAATTTCAATTATGTTGTATAGGCCCAAGTGCAAATTAAACATTTAAGATGAAGACAACTTTCATTTGCTCAGAATTTTTCAGAACGAAATGATAGCTATTAATTGAGAGAAAAAAATCCACTTGAAAATTACCAGTATATGATCCAATTTGAATTTCATTTCATTTTTTGTAATTCAGTGATATCAGCATAGTTTGAAAAAGTCTTAAAAAAAGACTTTTGTCAAGAAACAAGATGAAGTGAAATTATGTTTTCAGAGAAAATTAAGAACATTTATATTGAAGTTCTCTTATTTACTGTGTCCATTTCGTTGACATGATAATAAATCTAATTCAGTAAAACTTGAATAAATGTGACAAAAATTCAGAGTAGTGAGAAGTTTTTATAGCTTTTGTAATTTAGCTCAATTTGTTTTGATGAATTGGCCATGTAAGACACAAAAGTTAAAGTGGTTGTCTTTATGTTTGAAGTTGAATCTCTGTCAAAGTATCATTGTATGCATATTCATTTCATCACCATCTTGTGTTTAAGGACACACTTAATGTTTGTACAGGTATCGGATCCTAGTAGTGTTCTTCCAAAACTGCCATGTTTTCATATCAGAAGCTGAAGTAGAACCCCAATAACAGGAACTCCACTTATCTTTGGTTAATTAGGCTGCCAAGCATCTACAGCCAGATATACAGTGAATGTTTTTTGAGGATTCAAAAACAATGAAATTGAACACTTGTATTAGACATGGTAAAGCTATCTGAAAGAGAACTTTAGAAAGGAAACATTTCTGAAGATTTTAACATCGCAATACAACATACATTGAACATATACAGTTATGTATCATTTAACAAATTTTAATATGGGTTCTTGAAAATACATGCTAAATAAGTCTTTGATTTAGTGATTATTGATGGTTAAACCAGTCACTTGTAATGTAGTGTACATTCATATCATTGTATAGAAATAAAATCATGTTTCCAGAGCATATGTTAGCTTTTCGTTATTTTCTTAAATAATTTGAATGTTTGTGCAAGTATGTTGTACTATGTAGATGAGCTGGAAAAGATACCTAGGATTATGTCCCATTTTGTGAGATTATTCCTTATAAATTTGCACGGTCTCAAATTTCCTTTGTATATGGAATTATGTACATTTTATCTCCTTTAAAGAGTTTTCTCAATTATAAAATTTGTAAAACTAAGTGATCAACAGTGAATAGTACATTAGGCAAAAGTCTAAACAAGTAATATGAAGGTGGAAATGTTTATTTTATTTTCAATAATTGCTTAACAATGAAATATGATTCATTAATTCGTTTAATTACTAGCTTTTACAAAGAATGTATGAAACAATTATTCTCACAAAACAATAAACTTAACAAAAATACTTTGGGATCCTTAATGCCTGATTTCTGATCAATTAAAAAATACAAAACAAGTAACCTACACAGATACTTCAGTATCACCATGTTTTAAAATTCGGGTATTTTAATTAAACTGTATGATACAATAATTGCTGAAATACTAGTGTACCAATCAGAAGATTAATCTTATGTACCAGCACTTGGCATTGAGCAATAATTCACTTATGATAACACAAATAGACTAGTTTCAAAAGAGATCTTGTTCCAACCTCATAGCTATGCCAACTATTAATCTGAATCTTGAAAATATTATATGTATCAACCCCTTTTTTCTTTATAAATTTTCAAAACAACAAAAACATTTTGTCAACCTCATTGTTAAGGTTCATGCACTGTTTGTTAAAATAAATGAATACAATTCATATTTTTCCACATTTTAAACCTGGAAGTATAATACTTTTATAATTCAACTATCAACATAAAAAAACAGCATACCAATTGCTTTACAACAATATACACGTATGAACATGTACATATAACAGATCAATTTAAACATACTAGGTTAACATTGCACAGAAGATCCCCCAGATTACAACGTTTTAATACAACAAAAGTCATTCCAAATTGATTAGTTGGGATGCAGTTGGGCTATTTTTTTTCGGGATGATTATTAACAAAAAAATCAATTTTGCGTTCATGGCAAAAGTAGCCAACAAAATCAATCCAATAGTCTTGTTAAGGGGGCGTGAGGGTCTAATTACTTTTTTTGATATGTACGAACAAATGTCCCAAATAATCATTTCCTATAAAAGATAATGCTATGAAAGTATACACTTTTGATTATTTGGGACATATGTTCGTGCATATCAAAAAAAGCAACTAGACCCTCACCCGCCTTAACATACATTTTAACAGAGAACTATAAAGATGATATCTGTACATAAAAGATATTAATGCATATTCCATGCCAATCCAAATGCTTCACTCCTTTCCTTCTGTTGGCCGGGCCATTTTTTTATGCCAAAAAAACATCAACCAACTAATCAATCTGGAATGGCCTAATGAAAAAAGTTTTTAAAATACCAGCCTATCACAACCTTGTGAACCAAGAAATACATAGTAGAAATGGTAAAAAAAGCACCAAAAGAATCTTGACTAAAAGCAGGTCCTAAATATAAATATAGTTCATTTGCACCCAATGTTTGTTTCTAAAAATGGTTTGAAATGTGACATAACTTTAAATAACAAATGAGCACAATTGCATCAAGTAGTCTGACAGCTGAGCCCGAAAATTGTGACTTTGATGTGCAAATCCGATGAGGACGCAGGCTCACCCAGTGC
>JAVSBT010149759.1:0-14510 GCA_033118115.1 Pharyngocirrus eroticus | reverse complement strand
CAGAGGGCCAAAAGGACAAGTTTCTTTTTCAATGGCTCAATTGTAAAGCAACATGGGTATATTTTTTTTCAGAATATACAAAAGAAAGATGTTAAAACATATACGAATTCCAATTTCTTTATCTTTGTTTTCATTATCAAATTATTTGAAAAGTTAACATCAAGAGAGCTTATCTGTCAATCATCAGGTGAAATAGAACAGCTGTTAAACTGTTTTCGCTTCATTCAGAGTTATTAAATGGTTGTATAGGAAACTAATCGTTGCATTTTCGGTCTACAGCTAAAATGTTATTATATGGACAGTGCAGTGATCGATTTAGATTTTTTTTGGCTACCTGTCCGGGCCAGACTATATAGCATGTTTACTAAGTAATTTAACCAATTTCTACCTCACCGGATTATATTTAACATTGGGCTAAACCAATCCGGTCAGACAGTCCTGTGTCTAACTAGATCGCTGGGACAGTTTACTTACCCCGGCTGCAAAACCAAGACTCCCATCTAAAACACTTCTCTGAAAAACACAAATATAGATGTTATCATTATTAATTATTTATTTATTTTTAGGGGGGGCTCATATAGACGTTGTTACTTTCATGACAGAATTATAATATGTACACAAAAAGTTACAAAGCAAAGCCACATCATTTTAGGTCAACAACAAAAAAAGTGGAATAAATGTTCGACCACATACAGTTACATTCTATCTAATACTTTTTCAAGTGTACCATACTTCTGTATCAGTACCTAAGACAACAGCTCACTAACATGTTGATATCGACATGGACGGAGGTGAAAAATTATTATAGAAATAGCTGACGTGTTTTCAATGCATGTGGCAAATGAATGAAAATTGGCATGTCAATCAATTTGTCGTAATTTATCATGTACTTTACACTCTTATCACCATGGTTTAACATAATCCATTGCAATGTTGGTTAATTACCTGTGTCCCATTAAATACAAATACTAATGAAGCTCCTGCTGCTGTTGATGCCCACGTAAAAAACGTCCCTATAAGAGCTTGGCGAGCCGGAGTACTATGTAGAAACATTTTAAACACACATACCGGATGTAGAATATCAAAATAGACTTTACTTTCCTTCTTCATTAAAGAGTGTTCTTATTTATCCAGCTACAACTTGTTCAAGTTTACATGTTCAACAAAAAGGACGACTTAAATATTTCATGAAGTAAGTTACCCACAAAGTGTTTTATGAGAAGAGAAAAAGTTGTGAGGGGTCAGATTGCTTAGACCCGTTTGCATGCAACAGTTTTGTTTGACGCTTAACGATTTAAGCTTTATCTGACGTCTGACCAACCTAAATGAGATGTAAGAAATATACAAGAAAAATGTCTGTCACCAAACCAAATTTGATGAATAAAATTCCATAATGTTAAACAGACTTCAATTGATAACTTTTACTGTTCAACAATGCATAATTATGTTGACTAACATTTATCTTGTCACAAGCTAACTAACATTTGTTCAAAAAACTCTTGTACTCTGGTGTAACTGTGTAAACAGAAAGTGTTTCAAAAACAAAAAGAATACAGGAACAAAAAATGCCAAAGAGTGTTAAAATGGTTTTGCTTTAACATTGACGCATCAATGTCATGTTTGAGTCTAAATGATATTGATTATTATTATACATGTATTGGATAATGATATTATTGGAGAACATTGTATGGATTGTTAAGGTCCAACTGTAAATGGAAATTAGGACTTATGATTGAAAAGAGATGAGACAAAATCCACAAGAAGCTGAAGAAGTGTTTTTCTATCTTTGATTTAATTTTTGATGGAAATAGGTGACTAGAAACTGTAACATGTAAAAGTTTTTGAGATTGTGCAAACTATTGCATACACTATATGCATTTTCATATACTACAAGGCTGCACCTGACAGCTGCTATAAACAGGTGATAATCTGCATGTATATCTACTAGTTAGGGAGATCTGCATGTATATTTAATAGTTAGGGAGACCTATATTTTTGAACTGACCAAACCATCTCATAGGCAATTGAGTGAATCCATCAATGAAGACAGAAATAGGCCAACAGAGAAATGTTGTGTTTTTTGCTAGGTGTCATGTGATTTGGAATTAAATTGTTGTATGTTTCAATGCAGTTGGGATATGTAGTTTTTGGTGATGAGCTATGTTGTTCTAGTTGTTGATAAATCAGACCATTTTTGTAAAAGGTAGGTATTCTAAATTACGACGCATAAAGTTATTATTATTATTGTTCATTGTCAGTAGGATTTGTTGTACATTTTTTCAAGGGGATTTTTTTCTGGAGAAAGCTACATAATACATATTGAGATTAGCTGATGAGAAAATTGATATGATGATTAGATTGACAAATGTTGCTTGCAAATCGAAATACAACGTACTTATAATTGTTGGTGTGGGTACTAGTCTAGTGGGTACCCTAGTGATAAACTGTACCAATAAATATGTTCTACAAAATTATGGGTTATAGGTTTGCACTATTTGGTAATATCTTAATGAATGATTATCCACAGTAAACATCCTAATTCTAAAAGTTTAATGCACATGTAGAATATTTGATTAAAATCTTAGAAATACATTTAAAAACTCCAGTGCTCTAGCTATAGCCTTCTGAAATGTTAAAGTAGTATTTTTGAGCAATTTATGTACATATTGATATGCACTTAGTTTACTTGTTTGATGGTGGAGATATTAGTAGAGCTATTGGGAAGCCAATTAGCTAATTTTCTTGATCAATATTTTAATTTCTGGCAAATATATACTGCTTAAATGGACTTTCTTGTTGAGTAAAAAAAGAATCTCTGTCCCTACTTTTTGTTATCAGTACCATCATCTTCATCCAAGTCAGAATCAAAGTTGTCGAAAGCTTTTTTCATAATATACATGTACTTTGATAATATTAGTTGAGTGTAACTTTGATTGTATCATAATTTCTGTGTTTTCTAAAGAGTCCTTCAGAAGTTACTTCAACTACCAATGTAGAGTCTTTTTGATATCAGAGGCACTGCTCAGGGTGACATTTGGATTTGGATTTATGTCTGCAGTTATATATGTATTGTTTCCTTTCTTGTCAAGACCAAAATGACTTTGTTTTGAAAGCAAGTTTAGCATCTTATTTCCTTTCACACCAAAGTGTCAGTGAATTTCCACAAGTTAGCCCAAAGATTAAGATCATCATTAGCTTGGCATGCTTTTTTGTATCTTGAGAAAAACTTGTACACCATTCAGAAAGAGCTAAGATATAATTGAGGTTTGATATGTTTGTACAATGCAATGAAAGGTATTTTCTCTTCACTTTCAGGTTGGTCCATTACCAAGAAGGCTGCTTAAACCCTTTCTTGTGACCTATTAAATCACTAGATACATTGATACATGTGTAACTAAAATACAAGTTTGTAATATATTTGTAAGATATTCCAGACATGATTTGTTTATTACTGTGGCTATTAACTGGTAGAGCCAATATATCACACTGTCTATTAGTTGGATATCTTACAATGATTTTTGTGGAGATTTTAACACATTTTCTACTTTATTAATTGATGAAACCTGTTAATCGTGTTTCATTTACAAAATGCACAGACATTTCTACCATGTATTTTATGGACTCCAAGAAACATTGATGTTATATAGCCCTTTCATAGTATGTGTATTATTTATTCATAACAGTTAGCAAGCAGCATTGATACACTCAAGTTTTCCCCAAAGTAACAAACCTCTAGTTGTAAGATCATTGAGCTCATGAGTGGCTTTTTGATAGAACAGTTAGTTCAATCTGCACAGCAATGTCATTTATAATTTGCAGGTGGACGTGAAACAGAGATTTCAAGTAGCTTATCCATGGAATGTATGGAATGTGACCTAGACTAATATTTACAGTTGATTCACCAATCAGGGCACAAATGGATAGGCTAGTGGGTGGAGTTTATAGCTAGCCTAAGTGTAGCCTCTACCAGTTCACAAACGTTGGGCGAGAAGCAGAGAATGGCCACCAAATAGCAGAATGCAATGGGAACCTCCACAGAAGACTGAAGAAAAAAAATCTTGCAAGTTTGTTGGTAAGTGCATTCTATTTATCTAAATATTTTACAAGCTCTTCATGCTTTATCCTGGTTGTAGATGCACTTCACATACAATATTTCAGAGGGGCATTCTAGGACAGAACTAGATCTTACTGGTCTGATGGCTAAACTCAGGACTTGATTTCATTAAATATGTTACACCCTAACACCAGAGAAGTTGATTTTCTTATGAATATGTAGCTTGAATAAATCTGATAGATGTATAACAACATAAACCAGGCTTAACTCTATAGAGTTGCATTTGTGTAAAACTTGTGATATCTTATTTATACAAACTTTAAAACTTGCTGATGGATTGATTTCACTTTGCAAAGTTAACAATATAGGACAGTGTGATGAAAACTACTATTGCAAGTTGTGTATACAAACCAATGCATTGTAAAAGAATCTGGAATTTGGCCTAGATAGAGGAATGCAAAGGTCTTGAACCTTATAGGCTATGTGTGAAGGCTTTCTGTTTAGCAATGGGGAGTAACTTGGCTCATATATATATGTGTTGCATATCATTCTGTAGTTGACTTGATATACTCTGTATGTTTGAATGTAAATTGTAATGTTGTATGTGCTTTAGAGTACTGTACATATGTATAATCTTAAACTCCTTGCATATATTGCATTAGAAAGGTGGCTTTCTTTTCAGTGTCTTGTGAAGGGATTGATTCATAAGATATGATTTTGTAATTTAAAAATATGAATAAAACCATAATCTAAGTTGTGAGTAGGATTTTCTGACGGGTAGTTTTCCATGATTGTAAGTGAGATTTGGTGGTGAAAGATTGATATTTTTTTTATTTCCTAAATCCTACACTTTACATCAAGTGTCCTAACACCAAAATGAGATGTTCTTATATTGAAGTGGGACTTTTTGTTCAGTGCCATTCTATTGGACACAATGTGTGTATAGCCACTTGGCAAGCAAAAGTGGGAGGGGCACTTTTTAAAATTCCATACATGTACTAGTCTGCAGTGATCACAAGGCTTCACAACCGTAAGCTTTTAGGGAAGTTTCAACAAGACTAAATGCAAGTTTAGCTGAAATAGATTTAATTCATATATATTTTCAGATCATTATGCATGGTCAAATATTGACCTTTGATATGACCAAGTGGCAGGTATTTCTATTTTTAGTATGTCCACTTTGGAATGTTTGGAATGTGGACAGTCACAAGGTGCATGTACATTTTGCTTTAAGGTCTCAGTGGACATGTACATTTTCCCTTATTTCAATGCTAGATTGTGCATAACCATTGAAATCAATTTAAGGCGGAGTTGAGAACTATAATGGCTTGACAGGGTTTGGCTTTAAAATCATCTTTTGGCTTTTAAATCTCTCAACTCATGTCATGTCATAGTTAACTAATGTATGAGAGAAATACAATCAGTTTTTATCTGATATAGAATTTATAAATCTGATATAGAATCCATAAATCTGCTATAGAATCCATTAATTTGCATAGAACTCCATGGCCTAGTTTTATAAATATCTAATGGAAATATTCAATATCAGGTCCCTTATCTAGTGTACCGATCAAATTTATATTGCTGCTAACACAAATCCAAACTAGAGAGGCTCTAATGACATAATGAAAGGATATCCCTATTAGCTGGCCGATCTACTTCCTGCCAGTTAACAGGGGAAATTAGGATAGCTCAGATTCTATAGGATGACAAAATGAGACCTGGTAAACTGTTTGACTTTGTAGTTGTAAAATTTATCAATTTTGATATTATGTGTTATGAGGGGAAGTGTATTTGCTCTGTGGGTTAAATATTGTCAGTCTTATAATATAATAAGTTGTCAGTGAAAAGTTTAATCCAATGATAATCTCAGTGATAGATTAGAATCCATTAACATTGAAACTTTATAGTGATGTTCTAATTCCAATTTTTGGGATCTGATTGAAAATTTTTACAACATTACAAATTTGTTTTATATTTAAAGTCACCCAGCATGTGATATAAAAAAACCTTTCTAAACACCCAGGATAATTTCAAAATGTATTACTCCCCCCACCACACCCCATACCATCTGTCCCCTTGAGTTATGCCATTTTATAACATTGGTTATTAGTCTATACTTAACCCTTAGCATCGAGCTGTAATTTAGCTGAAATTGGTCTGTTAAATGATTTGTAGAAGTGGGACAGTCATTATTGAGTACCATTATCATGGAAATTAGTATAAAAACTCACAGAATGTAATGCTGGTCTGTCGCAGAATATAATGCTGGTCTGCTTGAATTTCTCTCTAATTCTGTACATATTAGACACATTAGAGTTAAACTCAAGAAAAGTTATAATAAGATACCATCCAGCTATTCCCACCCCTTGGAGCTAAGGGATAGTTGAGAATAAATTACAACCACTTGAATGGCAACCCCACAGATGGACTCTTCTAATCTACAAACTTGTATAGTATTTATTAAAGAAGTACCGTGTATTGTTTCTTTGATGGCTACTTGTGTTTTGTGAAAACTCTGTTTATTCTAGAAGGTTTCTTCCTTGGTACAGCTGGATATTCTCTCCATTTTGGAAAGTTTTGTTGAGAAGTGAATGTTGATGTTTTAGATACAAGTGTACTTTGTACCGGCTTGTGCTATCCTTTTCACTTTTTGCCATTGTACTAGAATTGCCTACACTTTCCATTCACCTCCATTGCTGGTATGCTAGCATTTCATTCAATATCTAGCTAGTTATTGGTGGCAAGTTTGGTGGACCATATTTCTTAGTTAATTGTTGCATGATCAGGGAATATAATTTTGGTGTAGTTTTTTAAAAATGAATAAAGAAGTCCTGTAGAATTTCAAATATATTACATTCATCATCAGGGTATATATTTCCCTATTAAAACACAATTCTATTTGTGATTGTCAACATTTCTTTCCAGCCAGTCAAAAACAAGCAGTAAAATATCACATTCATAGTGAAAAATCCTTCCTCAACCTGTATATTTCACAGTGTTACTATGAATACTCACTTTTACTCAGGAGTATGCAAATTTCATCTGCTCTACATTTTCCTTGCTATATGCAGGCCATTATCAAGACTGGAATTGGCCTTCAAGATTTATCTAATGCCACAAGCCAGTTCTATGAGATTATTTCAGTCTGAAGCACTTGAAGCCTGGGAAGTTAAGCATCTAGAGAGAAACTCTTATCAAATGGTTGAAGATTTTGCCAATTTTTCATGCACAGACGATTAGGTATTTTTGAATTATGGTACTTTTATTATGCACTGACTCAATTAACAGGAACTCTAGGAAACCTGGAATTAGAAGGCCCAACAAGACACCCCCCCCCCCCCCATACTTGGGTATCTTCCTTTATTTCTACTCAACAACTGGGGTGCAAATAGCCAATACTGGGGTGCTGTGTTTCAATACTTAGGTACATCTCTCCAACACTTGGTATAGGGCATAAAGCACAATCTACTACCAAAGATTTTAATATGTATATATGT
Source organism: Pharyngocirrus eroticus (assembly GCA_033118115.1). NCBI lineage: Eukaryota > Metazoa > Annelida > Polychaeta > Saccocirridae > Pharyngocirrus > Pharyngocirrus eroticus. The sequence goes on along the minus strand of JAVSBT010149759.1, from coordinate 6,956 downwards.
TCTTTGCTTCTACGCACTGGAAACATTTTTAATGTCACAAGTATATACGTCTAAATTTAGCATTGGGACTCCAGTGAAATTGGATATAGTCGAGTGGGCGTGTCATAAGACAGACTGATATTTAGTCTGTGAATAGTTTTACAAGTCATTTATATGTTGGGGAGTTTGGTGATGGTGAGCAGGGGATTCAATAGTAGGTTAGTCATGATTTTTGAAATACTAAAAGCTAAAGTTATGAAAATAAAAACACGTTCATTCATGTTTAGTGTAAGGAACTTACTACATGTACAACTAACTTGTGCATAGCAAGTATTTATAGACACTGCATAGCACATATATATATATAATGATATGTATGCAAAAATGAAGATATTCATTATGTACATAATATTCCATTATGTACCCTTTTGTTATAAGTTGTATGACCCAGCATATGCCCAGCATACCAAAAATACTTTTGATTGTTGCCCTCAAACCAACCTTTCACTGGAACGTTGTATAAACTTGCAAAACCACATTAGGTGAAAGTCTCTGTAATATCACATAATACTGTACAATTATGTGTCTTTCTGCAATGTGCAATCCATAGGGAGGGATATCATGACTGGTCATTATAGAAGTGATACAATTAATGATTACAAAATAATGATGCATTTCAGATGTGAACTTTGAAGTGATATAAAATTGAGTATTTTGCAATTTTAAAAAAATCCTAGCTACAAAATCCAAGTTATGCTTTTAAGTCTAGTACTTATGATGAGTGGCAATTGAACACAAATTGTGAGTTTTATATATTGCTAAGTTGAAATGAAACAGGTATATGGACTAATTATAAGTTTGGGTATTTCAGTGCATGATGTAAAAAACATGACTTTTTTAAAAATATTGATTGATATGTTAGTTTCTCATAATTCATTACTTTACAGATAGATAGATGTATGAAATAGTGCAGACAGAACCAGAAGGCTAAACGTGAAGAGAAAAAATCAGACAGAAGGCTAAAAGTGAAGAGAAAGGATCAGACAGAGAAGTATATAGATCCATAATGTAGAATAGCTACATGTAATTTATGTACAATTGTTTAATCCAGAACACTCAATTGCTGAATGAAACCTACCAATGCAGTCTTAACTTTGTGTGCTTGGTTATGTCATTTCAAAACGTGGAATTTTTGCCTGCTAAATAAATATATCTTAAAGGCTACTCAACTGAAACTATGTTCCTAAGAACCTTTAAATATGTCTATATGCAATATACTTTAAAAGCTAATGATATTACAGGTTACTGTGTGTGCATAGCTGTAAGATTTAAGTAGGGGCTGATTGGGGGGGGGGGGGGGGGCGGGGTCAAGGTTCTCTTCACTGTGTTATAGGACTTTAGAAATGTCTATTCCAAGTATTAGAATGCCTAGTCATGGACACTCCTGTTTAATCACATTGATCCACTGGCCTTCAAAATGAAATCACTTTCCCATCAGATTGAATTGATTCTGCTCTGCCATAATTTGAAACAAATTGTGGGAACCAATTAGTTTGACCTGTCTGGATGGGTGACATTTCAAGCATAAAGATAGACTCCTATTCATTATTAGCCCCGTATAGAAAACCACTTTATTTCTGCTCACATTCATGATCATATCACCAGTCCTTGGTCCTTTATGGCCTACATTTGTGAACTGTAATAATTGGACATATTTCACATTTTATATGTGCACCCAGAGAGAGAGAGAGGATTCAAAAGCTTTTACTATCCCTTCAGATCCACAGGTTGACCTGACCTGTCTTCACCCTTTGCCATACAGTTTGAGATTATTTTGTCTGTAGGACAGTAGCATGTATTTAATAAAATGTCCAACCCACTGCCAAGCTTTCCAAAGAGCTAATATTACTAGAAGTTATAATATGATTTCATATGAGAACTTTCTTTAAGTTGCATGTATGATCTGATCTTTTTATTACATTCTTTTGCAATAACTAACCTTTCGTCGGATTCTTTATTTATAACACCATTGGCATTTTATTAAACGGGGCATTGATATGTAAGAGAAATGGGCATGATGTCAAATTCTTTCTTCATAATGAATGTTCTAACCAACTTTCATTTGAAAGAAATGCCATTTAGCTGTGAAGGCTAACCCCAGACTGAAAAACCAAATCACAATTATACTGATAGACAGAAGAAATGAAACTGGAGTTCCAAAAGGGTTTTCTCATATATTCAATTTTACAACTTAGGTGGAAAGAAAAGCCTTTAAAGAGAAATGTCATTGATGATCTTGCGATATCATGATAGATTGAATGAAGACAATTCATTCAATGTTCTATGTGAAACTTTCTCAATTACTATACAGAATTCCTTGTCGCCATTCAAGCGAGAATTTGTACACAAATGTATTGGAGTCACTGAGGTGTGAAGAATGCTTTTTAAAAGTTGTTGGCCAATCATTACACGCTAACTTTATTGCCATCCCTGGAGTACTAGGGTTATGAAAGGAGAAGAAAATATTTATGAATGAAAGAGATTTAAAGGTCTCTGGTAGCTGCACTCGACCTGAAGACATTTCTGAGTACCTTTAAACTTTGAACTTTGTATGTGTCTGCTAAAGAAGACATCTTGGGAACTATCTCCCTCTCTTATCCGCTTTACTTACACAAAATGGCCAGGGAAAGAAGATGTCTTGGGGAACTATTCTCCCTCTCTTAATCTTATCCCCATGTACTTACACAAAATGGCTTGGGATTTTTGGGAAAATGTAGGAAATAAAGCTGACTACCCTTAAAACTTATTGCAGGAAAAAACAGGTTGCCATCAAGTGATGTTAGCTCTATATATATTTTAAAAGATAAAGTATTGTGTCATTTTAATAGACCATGTATTCTAAAACCCACACACTGTCAATTCTAAAACCCACACAATGTTCATTTGAAAGGACCGTGTAAAGCTTGAGAGGCTAGGAGATGGGGTCGATTTGTCAGCAAGTATAATTAACCTATAGGCCTAAGATGATGCATTTTTGTTGATTTTCTTTGCAAGCTGATATAATTCGCTTTTCATTTTGGTTGTAGTACTGTTGTAAACTGGAAGAGACCTAAAATCCTACCAATAACCAATTATACATGTGTTACTAGATGACATACCATTAAACACCAATATTTATTATAATTACAAGATTATACAAAATATACAGCGCCAACACTACTTCCCATCCTATCCCTTCTACTTTTCAAATCAATGCAAAACCTATTTCATCACCTCACCCACCCCTTTACATGCCCTGATTTCTGTCACATTTACCCCCCCCCCCCCTCTGTTCTTCATCATGATCCTGTAACATGATAGAACACATATACTGAATGTGGCCTGAATATCTTTGATACTGTACATGATGTTGGTATCTGTTGTGATCAAGTACCATTATGTAGTATATCTTGAGAGTTTTATAGCCTCCAATTTGAGAATTCTTATTCAAAATCATGTTATGAATGAACAGAGTCAAATAGTCATCTTTGTACTCGTCATTGACATGAAACAGTGCGTAGATAAGGCTGCATTTATGATTTAAAGTTAAAAGAAAATACTTATAAGTAAAGTTAAGTAAAGAAAAAGAGTAAAGAAATAACTTATCTGTTACACTAGTATGACATTGTGAAATAGCTTATCTGTCGTTCTTGAACATGCTTTAATTCAAAAGATGCTTTTTACTTACATAAAAATTACCTTTTTGAATATTTTGACTTAAATTTAGTCTGAATAAGGCCCTGTTTGGTTTACTCTCAGCCAGCTGGGTTATCTAACATTAAGCTTAGGATGGAGGCTAAATGATACAGGCCTTACCTGCCTTCACCAAAATATCATGTTAGGTTTAAAAGCCATTTTGTAAATATTACATTAATTTGCAATAGTGTGTTATGGTGTGAAAGATGGTAGAAAATAATTTACAGAATTATGTGAACCCTTTTAGCTCTAGGCTCCCTCAGTATTAAATAAAGTACACCTCTGTTGTAGGTGTTAGGGATTAAGATAAAACCAAACACAAGCAAAGTCATATTCACCCACATCACTTGAAAGGCTATGGGTGTGAGCTGTAAAGTAAATCTTGGACTAAGTCTAATGGTCAGTCTGACCATGGACTAAGTCTAATGGTCAGTCTGACCGTGGCAGGCTTACATTAGGGATTGTTATCATTGCACTTGTAAGAGATCATAAGAGGTACCGTACTACATTATAATTTGACTTTGTCCCATTGGCTGGTACATGTACCTTGGTCCAATTGGCTCCTATATGTGCCTTGGTCCAATTGGCTCCTATATGTGTCTTGGTCCAATTGGCTGGTACATGTACCTTGGTCCAATTGGCTGGTGCATGTACCTTGATCCAATTGGCTGGTATATGTGCCTTGGTCCAATTGGCTGGTGCGTGTACCTTGATCCAATTGGCTGGTATATGTGCCTTGGTCCAATTGGTTGGTACATGTACCTTGGTCCAATTGGTTGGTATATGTGACTTGGTCCAATTGGCTGGTACATGTACCTTGGTCCAATTGGTTGGTATATGTGCCTTGGTCCAATTGGCTGGTACATGTACCTTGGTCCAATTGGTTGGTATATGTGCCTTGGTCCAATTGGTTGGTACATGTACCTTGGTCCAATTGGTTGGTATATGTGCCTTGGTCCAATTGGCTGGTATATGTGCATGTTGTATATGTGGGAAGTTTTGACTTAGGGTAAAGATAGAGTAAGACAACAGAATAACATGAAATGTTCCCTTTTTGAATTAGTTTATGGTTGGAATGAAATATCAGCCATTATGAATAAAATGAAAAACTGTTATGTCATTTATCATAAAGCTTAAACAACATTATGATGCATTGCAAGTGAACTTTGCATAGGGTTTTATTGTAGGAAAAACAACTCAAAAACAAAATTGGAAGTACCTTTTACCCCCTAGTTAGAAGAAATATAGAAAGGGTGAATTTTTGATATGTAAATAACTAACAAATTTTAATTGTTTTCTGACACTTAAATGAAAAAGTCACATGCATAAACTCTTTTAGCTGTATACAGGACACCTCCATTTAGAGAGATTAACATGAAATACTATTTGTTGGTACTATTTAAAATGTATGAAAAGTATAAACTGATATGGGACCAGTATGGTGTCCTAGTTTAATGCATTGAATCGTACCTGTTGGCATAGTGGATTATTGTAGATCAGCATTACACCTGGTATGTGGCAGACTGAGATGGAGAGACAGAGACATTGCTGGTAATACAGTCAAAGGGTGAGGACTTCTGTGACAAGGTTTGTAGTTACCAGAAAGGTTAGTGTTTCAGAAATGATCAAGTCATACTTTCTTACTGGGTTTATAATACAGTACATGTTCTGGCAGTTTGGTGTATAATTACAATAATAACTTACATTATGTTTTTAAATCATCAATACACAATATTTTCTGAATTCTTTTGGACACTGTCATTTAATTGCATATTTATATTACAATGTATGTATTAGGAAGTGTTTTAAAGTGAATCTAATTATGTATCCTGAAATGGTGGATTTTCTGGACATATTTGATAATTTCTACCATAAAAATGTGGCCATATGATTGTATGTGGTTGTAAAGATAGGGTGTGCAAACATCATTACAGGATCATTTTGATCTGTGGTAACAAATAGACGGACATTGAATTATATACTAAATGGAACTATAGGCTTGGCCTATAAGCATTGCATATTTGAGTGGACTTTTTGAGAGATAGTACACTTGTTCAACCCTCTTGACTCGGTTGATATATGTATATAGACATAGTATGGGAGCTACAAGTCATTTCTTGTTTATTTTTAAAGGTAAAATCTTGAAGATCTTGTGTGAAGTTTAATAGCAGATCAAGTGGAAAACAAGAGTTAGTATGTTTAACAGGACCTTTAAGTTTATGCTATGTCTATATTTGCAGGATGTAAAGAAACCATGTAATATAAGTAAGGACAGATATTGAGGTATATCTATATTTTGACATTGTGTTGACACAAATACTCATGTGTTCTTGTCGAAGAAGTAATCCTCATTCATGGACACCACATTAGAAGTTTGTTGTATTCAAATTATGTCAACAGCACTAACAGCATGGAACTAACATTGTTTGAATGACCACACTCAAAGAGGTCTACTGCATCTGATGCACCTTTTTTACTTCCTGAACCCTCACAGAATGGTGGCTAAGCAGTGATTAAAAAAACGAAACTGGTTTTCACAGTGATTTTACAGATGCATTTGACAATTCTGAGATCATTGTGAAAACTGATTTCGTGAAATATTCATCTAGATTCCACAGAAAAGATGAAGGAATTGTGAATCTCAATCATAATACAAATTATAATAATTCAAGTATGCTGACTGTAATAAAGACCATTAGGACCAAGAAAGTGAAGTTGTATGGACATTGAATGTTACAAAAAAATAGAACTTGAAGACTCTGTCCAGAAATAGGATGTAAAAGTCTCAAATGGACTCTTTCATATTCATTTTGATGATAGTATCTAATAAGCTTTGCTAAACAATAGTTCTTACTAACAGAGGAATCAAAAGTTAGTTACTGAAAGTCATAGAAATACTTGTTGATTGCTAATCTATTGTTATTCCTGAATAAAACAAGCTGTGCTGATCAATGTTATTTAATGTTTTTTTGTCAATCTGATGGGATCTACCAAATCCCTATGTCATAGCAGGATGAAAGAAGGAGTGGAAAAATGTCCCTAATTTTTAACAAAAAAATGATACTACAATAGTATATATTTCAACCTATAAAAATATTCCAAAGAAGTTGTAATATGAAGAATTGGATTATTTTCAAGTGTCATCAATTAATACAACCTAAAAACATCACATTTTAGAGCATGTCCATAGCTTAAATACTAGATTGAATTTAATGCTATGAAAGTACAACATTTTGACATCC
>JAVSBT010149648.1:0-14510 GCA_033118115.1 Pharyngocirrus eroticus | reverse complement strand
ATGGCCATTTTGGACTATGATTATAATATGGGCAGTGTTTGTTTGAAGGGTAATTTTCTTTTCATATGACTTTTAATATTTAATAATAATGATAATAATAATAATAATAATTTATGATATTATAGTGATGATAATAATTACAAAAATAATCATGTTCACTTATAAAGCGATAATTTAAAATCCATTTCTGTGCTAATCTAAAACTTCACTGATCATTTTTTGTATTGTATAGACCTACCCAACATGACAAGTCAAACTGAACACACTACTATACCCAGTTGGCCATCAAAGCCCTTTAGCATACACATAGATCACATATTGTGTTGACACTTCTGAAAACAAAATTGATGTAAAATGATAAGTCAATGTCCAATACCATTGGATATAAGAGAAAATATGACAAAAAAATATAACTTTAAGAAACAGCTGTGTATGCATTCTATAAAAAAACCAATGTGTTCCACCATAAGATAATTACTTAAACATATGACTGTTATCAACTCAGACTAATTCAGGATTTTGCAATTTCAATAACATGCTACACAGTTTTGTTGTATTACTGTTAGTTGTGGCCAATATAGGAAGTTAGTTTCAAGTATTGTGAATATTTTTCTGATATGTAGCATAACTGTGTGAGAAATAACCCAGATGACTGATAAATGGTAGTAACAAACAAAGACTCACTTTTAGATAATTATATGATATCAGGCCTACTAAACTTAGCCAGTATAGTGTGATAAAGGTGAGACTCTACATGCACTTGCTTTAGAAAGTAACAGTTTTATAGAATTGTTTAAGAGAACGAATAAAGGAGGAGATTAAACTGACACAAAGAGGTAACGCCATTCCAAAATTATAAGTTGGTCAATGGATGCAAACGACCCATTTTTTTCGCAATTGATAATTTTTTGAGAAAAGAGAGAAAAAAATGGACCGACCAACTCTATTTTTATACCAAAAATCCATCGACCAACTAAGGCCTAAAGCCATTCCAAATTGATTCGTTGGTCGATAGATACGACCGACCCATTTTTTCGCGATTGACCATTTTTTTTAACCTTTTCAAATTGTTGCTTTTTGGTCACCAAATTATGGAAAATTACCGTTGTAAGTATTCATTTTCGTTTAGAAATAAAGAACAATATAATTATAGAGATTTTGTTTAACTATATACGATATTCTTGTATATTTCTTGAAATAGAGACCATCTCGGTCTTTTGCATACTTTTTACGTAAAAGACCGACTGATGTCTCATTTACCAAAAAATCCATCGATCAACTAATCAATTTGGAATGGCCTTACTAGTTTTTTCAAATTTCAAACCATGCTACCTATATTTGGCAAGACCTTTGCAGATGAATATGGCAGAAAGGTTGTAACTTGTAATATTCAATTGATGTAAAATAATGTAATACTAACTAATATGTGTCTGACATTAAAGCAGTCGGTAGAAATGGATGACAATCTTTGAATTTGATGTTGAAGCATTCTTAATTGATTAGTTGGTCGAAAGCTGCGACCGACTCATTTTTTTCGCGATTGATCCTTTTGGGTTTTTTTTACACCTAAAAATCCATCGACTAACTATCAACTTGGAATTGCCAAAGAGCCTATAATTATGTTTTACTGCGATCCTACATGTCGTGACAATGAAAAAAATAGGCCCCTTTTCTACTTTGCGTGCACTATTAGAAATTTTAAGTAAATACATGTAGTGATGTTTTGTTATGTATTTATAGTGTTAATAACTTACCAAAAATAGGACGGCAATCCATGGATCTACCATAAAAACCCATACTGTACGATTATCATTCACTTCTGTTTTATAGGTGTTTCTTCAGAGTATTACAAAAAACAAAACAGAATGACTTTCCTGGGGCTTGTTTCCTTAGTTTTATTTGTATCATCTACACAGTCATTGAGTATTGGAGGAATACCTGAAGACTATGAATTAAAGGTAAAGAGACAAGCAATAATTGTCAATGATTTAATTAAAGGCAATAGGGACCGTAACATCTGATTTTCGGTGTCATGATAAGTATAATCCTTTTCATTAAAGCATCGCATTTTACAATGTGGCTTTATTTTTGTATATGATAAAATAGCAAATTAGTTCTACCTTTATGGTAACAAAAAATAAAAAGCATATAAAAGTAATACAATGAGTCATCAGTCCATTTTAATTATACATGAAAAGGACCCTTTTCTGGCACATCAACTAGGCACATTTGGCACATAACTTATTTACAAGACACATTTTTATTTATTTTTTATTTTTTTCGTATTCTTATTATCAACTAACACATGAGTGTGAGCAAATATTCACAAAGCAATATCATCCTATTACTAATTTTAAAATGCAAAAAGAAGGAAGTAAGGAAATAACCTACAGTATTAATTGTTAATTGAGCGTAATTGGCAAAATATTACTTTGATAAGTTTAGACACTTTTGCCAACATTGTGATATCCATACTTTTCATAATATTAACAAACTTTTCTATGCTAGCATGATTGTATAAATCTCTAGGTAATATATTGTTTCTAATGACAGAGAACTTTTCACCAGTAAGTAGTAAATGAGGTTCATCTCCAATACAGTTTTTTTCACATAGGGTACAGTATATTTTGTTTCTTGGAATATTAGAATTAACATAACAAACTTTTATATCTTCGCTCCATCTAGTGGAGGGTATAGCACTTTTTGTTTCCTTCCATCATACCTAGCATTATTCATATTTCCATGCCATTACGACAAGTACCATACCAAATAAAAGTTAGTTATTGTTTAATTAGCCACTCAAGAAGTTGTAAAATCTGGCCATAAAATTGTTTCCAACAACAAATTCTTCAACAGCATTCCCACAATAGATCATTAAGAAAGCTAGGTATCGACATTTTTTTTAAAATGCAACTTTTGCTTTCTTCTTTTTCAAAGGGGATTACCCAGAAAAGCTGCAGATGGGTGTGTCTAGAATTTGGTCAGTATGGAGAATGCAACAACAACGAAGTGATAGCTGCTACTTGCGGCTCTGCTGGGAACGCTGACTGTAATAATGTTAATTATTGCCCTGGAAACAACAGAGTATGGGTTGCCATGAAATGTTGCTCTGTCATAGCAACTGTGGGACCAAAAGAGGCATAAGCATGACCTTGAACTTCGACATTTGACTGAGGTTTCAAATGAGAACAATATTGAAGTTTTCTAAAGTTATACTGAAATTGAAAAAGATTTTGTGCGAATCAATATTTTGATATTTATTTTGCTTATAACTTAATAATTATATGGAGCATATCCGTATTTCCTCTATCACATTCACAATAAAATCCTGTTGTCCAAATTGCTTCTTTGATCCATCTATATGTTCAATTGCAATTCTAATTTGGCAATTTCCCATCATATTACAGTACATGGTCAGAATTGACAACCCTAATAATTCACTAAGATCAATGAGGATGGAAAGCAATATTGTGTGTGTCCTGTTGTTAAAGCACCCTTGAGCATGCTTAAATGAGGGTGGGGGTGGAGGTGGGGGTGGGTTGAGGGGTGTGTGCAGGATTCTCTGGGACTTGGGATTCACCAATTTGAATTGTTTGTGATTTGTGATTTACCATTTGAAATTCTTGGGATCTGGGATTTATTTGTGAATTAAATGGGGTTGAAATGAGAATATTTGATTCTTTGGGATCTGGAATTTGGATTTTAATTTTCTGGGACACCCCCCCCCCCCTTATATGTATGAAAAAGGGTGCTATACAAATGTTTATAATAATAGTAAACAAGATAACAATAATAAATGATTATAATAATAATGATGATATTTAAATAACAACTAGTTAAAAAAGAAGTATTTCTTTATTTGTTTGTTAGTTTGTTTATTTATATAATTAGATAGATAAAGTGATGGAAAAAGAGGTTTCAATTGTTGTATAATGTTTTTACCTGTACAGTGATTTTTTTTAGAGCCCTCCCTAGTGACTGGTGTCTACACTAAAAACTTTCGACTTCCACTCTTTAAAACTGAAGATAAAAAGTAGTATTTACAACGATCCAATCATAGCCAGTCACAGTATGAAGTGCGGAGATGCAAAAAATCTCATAGAACTAAAATTATGAACCTCTAATATCAAAGACAATTCATCATTTATTTGTTTTCCTGTATGTTTTCTGAAGGATATGGCCGTATGTTGGAGCGAAAATAAGTTTCATTTCCAAATTATACATCTGACAATGTGAATAATAGTACATTTTCGTTTCTGTTGAAGTTTTCTAAAATTTATCAAATCAACATCCCTTTATCAAAATCAAAATGTTAAATCACAGAATTATTTCTTTCCTCTATACCATATTATAAGAAAATAACCTTTCTTACTTGTTTTAAGTCAAACATTACTCAAAGCTTTTTGATTATTCTCTAATCCATACAGCCACACGATTCTGAGCGGAACTAAATATAACTATGTTGGCTGACCAAAATCAAGACATGCCCGGCATTTTTGTTCCACGTTGGTTACGCTATTAAATGGATTCAATGTGTTAGACGCTATAGATATACGTATTTGGCAAGTCCTATGAGCGTTTGTTGAATTACTGTCTATATTTTTCTGAATTAGTCATTAATTAACCCAAGTCTACATTGGATACAGTACTGAAGCCATGATTGCGGAGACAGCTGTGCTGTCAAATAGGTGGGTGCTAGCGTTTGCAATATTAAATGTTGAAACGTCACAATAATAAAAAGACCTTTCTTTCCATGAATTATCCCAGAATTATTCACATATTGCCTTCTGATCACGGGTGAATGTGCATAGTATTGGTGTATTAGGAGAAAGTGTCCCAAGTTGCTGCACTGTCATTTGTTTGCCAGTCTGACAGTGTCGGTGACACATTGACATTTCCGAAGCTCACGATGCTGGGACTTATTTATATACTTACTTAGAAAGTACTCGGAAGTTGTGGTACACTTCAACCGTACTGCTCGATCTTGGCAATCAAAAGTGATATTTAATAAATGAAGATGTTAAGGCATGAATCACATTGTTATTGTATTGCACTCACATGTTTTTGAATAAAAGTTTTTTGGTAGCTAGTACTGAAGTAGTCTAGTAGACAAAATAGTTGGTGAATATCGTAATAGTTGATGTATTTAGATTTTAGTGAAAGTCGGTAGAAATACTTACTACCCATGTATTTAGTGAAAATCGGTCATGAACATTACACGTTTTATATGAGAGTGAAGTACAGTAGGTATGATATTACATAGGTACAGCGCTTTATTGATTATGAAATCGTCCCACTCACAGGTGAGGGTCCACAAAAAAGAAATTGCACCCTGGATATTGTGATTGGTGTTGCTTGTGTCTGTTAAATGTAATGAATAATGTAAGACGAATTACACTTGTCTACAGTCTTAATAATAAAAAAAATTCTCTTGTAGTCCCTGGCAGAATGACTTGTTTTTAACAAAAGAGGTTTACACAGGATTCAACAGCCACACAACCCAATCTTTAGATACAGACATTGCAGCATTAGAAGCAGAAATTGACAGGTAAGTACTAAAATAAAAGTAGAAACCAGAGTTTTTGTAGGGAGGCTGCTGACATGTTATGTACAATAAGTATCTGTCACTAAAAATGCTATCTCTTACACCTTGTTGCTAAAATTGGTGACCTTTCGGAGTGTCCACATTGTCAATTACAACTCTTGAATGTTTGATCAACTTTCAAACTAAGATGCCTTATGACTAAAGTAGCAATAATAACCACATGGATTTGATAAGTTTAGAATTGAAATGGTATACTCTCTGTTAGTCTGATGAATTGTAAATTATTTCAGAGTAAAGAAAGAATCTGAGCAGTCCTTTAGACACCGGAGAAATGTGGCATCATGTAACACAAGTGTGGCAAGCTCTGAATGCAGTGAAGAATTTAATGCAGATTTAGATGGTGAACCAGACGACACACTTTTTTCTGTGGTGGAAGAACAAGATTATCTCAGTACCTCATTAATGAATGTATTAGACAGCGTGCCAGGTAAGGTCAAGAAAGTTTAGTTTTTTGAGAGACCTTCCAGCATGTTTGTTATGAAAATGGCTGAGAAGGATGAAGGAACCTAGCAATACTTTATATTGAGGCTAAAATTATGCAATCTTGGGTTCTAATTGTAAACATGGTTCTGTTCTTTTTTCTTCAAATTACCCATTCTTGGAATCTTTTCATTTTTTAAAATTTTATTTAGAGTCATTCAGTTCATTTGAGTGGAGTGAGTCCGAGTTAGCTGCCAATGCTTCACAATTCTTTGACTTATGTGATGACACTCAATCAGAGCCAGACATCATTCCAAGAAGATCTAACTCACCACACACAAAGAGGAAAAGAGCACACTCAATAGATTCAATAGAAAAGCCTAAATCATGGTGAGGAGGGAGAACCAACATTTTTTTTGTGATATTTAAATCATGCCAAAGTCACAATTTTACTGCCATGTAAAATACTGTGTTAGGGGGCATATAACATAGCTTGGTCTGCCTTTATCCAAAGCTGCTTGTGCTAGCTTTGACGCAATATACATATTTAAGATGTGTCACCCCTGCACTAAACAGTCAATAAAAAGACAAAAAGCACTGCAAGTAGGCCTCTAATATTTCCCGTATAATTTTGGCTTGTATCAGTGCAAGATTGAGATGTGTTTGTGATATGTTTTTTAAAAAGCTTTATTTTGTGAAAGCTTTGTGCAAACATGACCACTACATTATATTCATTATGAAGTTTATGTTTATGTTTAGATATATCAAGAGCATGAATTGCTAGTATTCATTTAGCAAAAGTAGTTATTTTTAAGGTTATTTAAAATTACTCTCAATGGGGGAGGGGGGTGCCAATAAGAGTGTTTGGTTAAACCTAGATCTCCTCTTATCTAGAGCTGCCTTGGTTCGGCGTTGGTGCAATATACATATTAGGACCCCAAAGCTGTGTATCCAAAAAGTATGCACATATTATCTAAAAATTCATACATGTAATTACATGCCATCCTTAGGGCTAAAACAAAATAAGGAAAACTTGAATTATAAAATTGAACAACTGCTGCATCCAACAATCAAAAAGACGAAAAGCACTGTAAGTAGGCCTCTAATATTTCCCGTATATTTTTGGCTTGTATCAGTGCAAGATTAAGATGTGTTTATGATATATTTTAAAGCTTTTTTTGTAAAAGCTTTGTGCAAACATGACCACTACATTATATTAATTATGAAGTTTATGTTAAGATATATCGAGAGAGTTACAAGAATTGATAGTATTCATTTAGCAAAAGTAGCATTTTTTAGGCAATTTATAATTACTCTCCGGGGGTACCCTTAAAAGTGTATGGCTAAACCTAGATCTCCCCTTATCTAGAGCTGCCTTGGTTCCGCGTTGGTGCAATATACATATTCAGTCCACAAGCTAAATGTCTTATGACCGGTACATTATACCGGTTTTTCCATGATGTACCACAACGTTATATGATATTGTGGTTAAGACATTTAGCTTGCAGACTGTATTAGGACCCCAAAGCCTTGTATCCTAAAAGTATGCACATAATATCTTAAAATTTATACATGTAATTATATGCCATCCTTAGGGCTAAAGCAAAAAAGGAAAACTTGAATTATAAAATTGAACAACTGCTGCATCCAACAATGAATTAAAAGACAAAAAGCACTGTAAGTAGGCCTCTAATATTTCCCGTATATTTTTGGCTTGTATCCGTGCAAGATTAAGATGTGTTTGTGATATATTTTAAAGCTTTTTTTGTGGAAGCTTTGTGCAAACATGACCACTACATTTTATTTAATATGAAGTTTATGTTTAGATATGTCAAGAGAGTTACATGAATTGCTAGTATTCATTGAGCAAAAGTAAAATTTTTAAGGCAATTTATAATTACCCTCCATGGGTGCCCATAAAAGTGTATGGCTAAACCTAGATCTTCCCTTATCTAGAGCTGCTTTGGTTCCTCGTTGGTGCAATATATATATTTAATAATAGGACCCCAAAGCCGTGTGTGTATCCAAAAAGAATGCACATAATTTCTTAAAATTTTATAATTATATGCCATCCTTAGGGCTAAAGCAAAAAAGGAAAACTTGAATTATAAAATTGAACAACTGATGCATCCAACAATCAATAAAAAGACAAAAAGCACTGCAAGTAGGCCTCAAATATTTCCTGTATATTTTTGGCTTGTATCAGTGCAAGATTAAGATGTGTTTGTGATATAATTATTATGTTAAAGCTTTTTTTGTGAAAGCTTTTAAAAATATTACCACAACATTTTAATTATCATGAATTTTATGTTTAAAATAGCAATTTGTACAAAACGACAACTAACACAAACAGGAAACTAAGCTCTTGAAAATCTATTGAAAATTATGCAAGAAATAAACAAATTGCAGACCAACCTGTTTCAATTTGGGTTCTAATATTGTCCATTGTTTCTATTTACAGGGAAAAATTAACTAGTCGAGAACAAGTTGAAGTAATTGAAGAGCTTACCAAAACTATAAGCAGTAAAATGGGCCTAAGAGAACAGCTAGAAGTCATCAAAATCATTAACCCATCAGCAGAAGTCTCACCAACAGATTCAGAGTTTGTTATTGGTATGACTCTCTCTTTTAATTTGTGCAACAGCTGTTGAATAATAGTTTGTGAACAAACATGATTTTTTTTCTATGTAATGTTAGGCCAGAATTTATGTTATTTTTAGTTTCTCAGATTTTTTGGGGGGAGTGGGAGGGATATGAAATTAAATTGTCAATGCTCAATATCCTATTCAGGGTAATAAAAGAGAAATTAAATTAATTTTTTTCCAAAATGGCCAAAGTAAGGCGATGTTTGAGAAATGAAAAATATAATAATTCTGGCCTTAGAGAAATAAACCTTCAGAATATGGTTTTCTTTCTAGATCTGGATTGTTTGAGTGAAGAAAAATTACAACAAGTCAGAGAATATGTCAAACAACAACAGTCACAAAATGAAAGCAAAAACGATGGAAATAACAACTCAAAAAACAATTCAAGAAATACATGTAGTAGCAGCTGTAGCAGTACCAGTGGCAGTGAATGTGGGTCTCCAGTACAAAAAAAGTTAACAAAGGTAAAGGAGAGATATGATGTAGTAAAATTGTGACTAAAATTCTTCCTTTAAAAATGGATTTGGTAACTAAATTTTAATCATGATAATTTTAGTCATATTTTTCTCTCTTGGTACGTCACTGTACGCAGTTCCAAAGAATAATTATTCCCAGAACATTGTAACCTAAACTTATATCATTATACTGTCTTTCAAACAGAAACAAAGAAAAACACAGCAAAAGGAAATGCGACAGCGGCAAAGAAAAGAATATAGACAGATGATGAAAGAAAAGAAATCTGGGCTATTTGTAAAAGAAGAGGTTCTAGCCCTCTGCAATACAGAACCAGTGGAAGAAGACGATATAGATATACTGGCATGATTGTTTGTAGGCATTAGATAGTACATAAAGTTATACTTCTTCATACTTGGTAAAGGATATGTAGTTCTTGTGAATTCATTGCAAAATCAATTATTTGGCCAAGCTAATTGAAAACTTTAGAATGAAAATTATTCTGTTAAAGAATTGAAAGTGTTGACCTTACTTGGAAATGTGCGTGTATAATTGTTATATAATTGTACTTTCTAATGCCAAATTTCAGTTTTGGTGTGTTTGGTCCACTTGATGTTCCTTTAGTTTCACAATTTAAATATGAATTTATAAGAAGGGCTAATGATTTTAATTTAGTAAATCATTTACTATACGTTTTGAATTTACCAGAAAAAAACTTGTGATAAGTGTGTACTTCTATTCTCTGTTAGAATGAAATGCTTTAACCAATATGATTAGTACATACTACAGTAAAAGTCAAAATATTCGAGCAAAGGTTGTTTGATATAATAGATACCTGATAAAATATAATTATTAATTGGAGGGGGGGGGGGGGGAGAAACTGACTGTCATTTTACTAGTACTACATTATACTAGTACTTGAGTTCTGCTATCTTTTGTACACAATTATAACTTGACATCACACCCATGTTACAGAAACAATGATACTGACACTAGGTCGGAGTCGGTTTGAAAAGTATTGAGATGAAGAGGTAGCTTTCTTATTTTTTTTTTAAAAAACCCTGTGGGAGTGTTTTTGTATTCCTGATTATTTTTTCTCAAACTGCTGAAACCTTAAAATCTGTGTTGTAAACTTGTCAAGTTTTGCTCAATGATGACTTTCATTTTGCTAACTGCCTCACATAAAGTGATCTTTGAATTTATTGTGAAGAAGTGGTGACCACATTCAGAGCTTGGTCATTCATAAAGCCTTGTGAAATATTTCTAGTCCTGTGTGTTAGTAGAAGTTGATGGAATTAGCTACAAAATCTTTAGTATCATTTTTTTACAAAAACAAAGGTTATCCCAATAATGACCTCCAGTTGACAAGAGTTGAATGTTGGGATGACTTACAGAGAGAAAATGTGATCATTAATAACTTATAAAGGTAATGGGTTTGCCTTGGATTTGATAAATCTATTTTAGTTTTTTACTCAATATCTTCTGTTTCATTTAAGATTCTCAAAGTAAGTTCTTTATGTTAAAGTTTCACATATCATGACTGTACACATGGAAACTTGCAGGTTACCAACAGGGTAGAAAATCATTTAAGACATTAGTCACATAAACAGGATGTAAAGACTCCAGATATAACAGGAGATGTAGAAGTCCATAAATCCTCTGTCTTGGATGATTGTAAGACTTGAGAATTTTTGGAACAAATTTATCCTTTTTAAAGCCAAATAACCCTGAGAGATTACCCACCACGATGGAACAACTACATATCCTGGTGATTTTGTGAAAATAGGGTAAATTACTGTATAACCAAAGACAAAGATTTGTCTAAGTAATTCACTTCCATCTGTGAAGACACATGTATCTGGAAGAATGTGAGAGGGGTTTGTTGATTATATTTCCTGTAGGAAAATAAAGCAACAATATGAAAGTATAAAAAAAAAATGTTGTGTGTCAGTTTATTTTCCCAAAAGCAGGTTTACACCATCAATTTTGTAAGTGCAATTATGGTAATGGTTTTGCATTTATGTACAAATTGTACTAAAAAATTGATAGTGTAAAAGCTTTCGCAAATTGTCGTTTATATAGTGTTTATAGGACTGTTGACATTGGAACATTTTATTTGCCTGTGAATTAAATGGAGTTTGCAAATTGTCAATTAGATAAGGTTTCACTTCAGAGCTTTATACATGATGTAGCTTAAAGCCTTGATTAATTTGCTTATTTCATCCTGCTGCAGCTTGTGATAGGAAAACATCTTTGACCCAAATGCATTCAGTCGTAAAGACCCCTCTTTCATAAGCATAATTTATTTGCTCAACCAGGCATTGAATGGAAAGATTATAGACTGAAAACATTTTAACCAGTTCAACAAAACATACCTTTATTATACAGTTAAAGATTTTCATGAGAAACAAAGAAGATAAAAAGAACAATACCCAGAAGGGTTCTTTAAGCCTTTAAAAAGATATTTTCAATACCATAAAATTTAAATTAAAGTATACTAAATGTATACAAATAACAAAAAACTGCACTGTTCCAAACTGCAGACTTCACATGGTTGTAAACTTGTTTTGTACAACATCAAGCTTTTTTACTTCCTAATAACGTATTGCTGTGCAGAAACTGTAATTAGTAACAAAATATTTTAATGATCTTGTAACAATAACACCATTTTTTTTAACTTTATGCAGTTTTGTAATGAATACATGGCAATATAGGCAAAGAAAATCAAACAGTTTGATAACTACAAATAGCAATAGCAATAATTATGATGTAGCTTGGAAGAAGTTCTCAATCTCAGGACATGGTTATGATTACAAGTCCTCATGAACAGAACATTGAAATATATACAATTGGTGACTTGATGGCTGAGACATGCATACTTATATATTAAATATGAAAGTGTAGAAAGATGGTTTGAATTCAATCAGCCCAACTTCAAGCCTAACTTTCAACCAAAATGCTTGCAAATGCATTGGAAAGAAGGACAGTGGGGGTTTGTCTATCTTCTTTCCAATATTTAAGCATTCTCTCAGAAGTTTTAGCCTGCACAACCTTGTCTGTAAGAAATTGATCTGATAAGAGCCTTAAACCATCTGAAAATACACTTTCTCATTTCTTATTTTATTTGAATACAACCAAACTTATTTTTGATCATCAATGAGATTTTGATTTTTTTGTATCATTTTTCTAAAAAGCTAACGTATATTATCACTCAACATGAATGAACTGTTCATCAAGTCATTTTTTTTCATGTACAAATATCACAATTTTCCATGATTGTGCTAGGAAGAATATGATACAACAAATGACTGGGAATGCAGCTTAATCTACCACTGCTCTCCCTGATGTTTATTTTAAGAGAAAAAAGTTTTCCTCGTGAAACAATAATCAACCATCCTGGTTATCCACAGCATGGGCCGCACTGGTTCCGATTTTTTACTGAATAATCATGCAGAACTTCCAGATATCATATTTCCTAAAATAATTCTCTACTTTTCCACGGAGATATTACTTGGAAGGTCTGAACCAGCAGTTCCCTCCATGTATGTGTTGTTTCTATGGTAACTATGATGATAGACATCAGGGGGAGCAGTGGTGCATTCCCAGATTTTACATTATAGCACATGATTATGCAAATCAGATAACACGGTAACAAGCCTTCAACAAAAAAAATCTCATTCCTAAAAGTTATCATACCAACAAATAAACTTTAAAAATGTATCAAATAATGTCTGTGTGCATATCATCTACCTAAGTGATAAACAAATCATCAATATGAATTGTTTGTTTTACTTACAACGAAAATTAAGGCTGAAATTAAACAAGGTCACATGAAAGTTAGGCTTTTTAAAGCCTTCTCGAAATTTCTTCGTAAAGGTAAAAGGTCTAAGCTACAACTGTCCTAGAGAAACACCACTGACTATACAACCCATATCGTAAGAAATAGAATGATTAACAATTAAATGATTATAAAAGCATAAGGTATGATAGATAGCTGCAAGGTATTTCACACTGAATCACATACTTACATTAGGTCGGCGGAATATGATTACAAGACCGATAAGAAAGCAGCACATTGAATAAAGATTATGTGGGGAGAAAGATTTGTATATATCATACATAAGCATTCAAGAATCCTTACTTTCAAACATAATATAAATAAAATTTAAAAAACCCACAATTGTTAACGCCTCTTTTCAGCTTAGATCTGTATTTTGTTGCATTTTCTTGCTTCAATAGAAATTATCTTTGTCAATTTTATCTTTATTCAGTTTTTGCATAAGTTCTTTTCCAGTAGTACTGTTGAAGTCTACCCTACATCGTTAGCTATGACTTCTAATTACTTTTGTTTGCAATTTATATACAGAATTTTCCTGATCAAATGTGATTGTATACATCTTGGCATTCAGCCTATTTCGTTATGACAGTGTCCATCACTCGCGTATCATTCAATTCACAGATATACTGTAGAATTGAAAGGGTTAAAATGAGTCATTCAGATCACTGTGTCACCATCTACTCGCTTATTACTGTAGTTCTTACATTCTTGGATGATTTGCGATAATTACTCCCCCCTCCTTTGGAGTAAGAACTAGATGAGAAAGAACTACTTGAGCTTGAGTATGAACCTGCACCTCCAATACGTCTTGAACTACTTGTACTAGAGAATGAATCTGTTCCTCCTCCTCCAAGCCTACTAGAACTAGTAGAGTATGAATCTGTTCCTCCTCCTCCAAGCCTACTAGAACTACTAGAGTATGAATCTGTTCCTCCTCCTCCAAGCCTACTAGAACTAGTAGAGTATGAATCTGTTCCTCCTCCTCCAAGCCTACTAGAACTACTAGAGTATGAATCTAATCCTCCCCCAAGCCTGCTAGAACTACTAGAGTATGAATCTAGTCCTCCTCCAAGCCTGCTAGAACCATTTGAGCTAGAGTAAGAATCTGCAGCTGCAGTGCGTCTGCTTGATCGAGAGTATGAATATGAAGAATTGGAAGCGTTTGACAGGGTTTGGTTTAGTGAAGATTCGATCAAACCCATAGGCTTGTAAACAACTTTTTCTGAAACAAAGAAAGTTAAGAAACATTAATGATAATGATATTGGCAAAAGTTTATTTTCTGTCTTGATAATGCAACCAATTTTTGAAAAATATTACATCCTAGTCTTATTTCTTCAAAGCATGCATATTTAGGGAGGGGTTGTAGTGATTGCTTCAGAAATATAAACTAAGGCCGATCATAAATAAATGTTTGTTTCCGGTTGAGCGCCCGGGTGGTTTTTTTTTTTTTATTTAATTTTTTTTTTTTAAATTTTTTTTTTAATTCTTGCTTTTACAGTACTATGCATATACACGATTAAGTGACCACACAGAAGCAGAAGCCTAGTC
>JAVSBT010149537.1:0-14511 GCA_033118115.1 Pharyngocirrus eroticus | reverse complement strand
CTCTGCAATGTATAATCTGCTTGAATTTGATTTCAAATTCAAACAGTTTTGCAATTATATGTAGCAAACACTTTTCTAAATCAAGATGAATTACTCCCTGCTCTTAGACTAGGTCAAGGTCTTAATTATGAAAACTAGTAAGGTCAATCTAACATTGATTAAATAACATCTATGTATTGACTGGATGACCAGTAAAAACATGAAAAGTGTGCATGATCTAAAGAAATGTCCTTGTTGTGCTATTTCATCAAAAATATGAATATCATCATAGTTGATGTCAAGGTTGTGGCCTTAAATCTCTAATCTCCATGATGAATTTCTGTTCAGTGTCCCTGAAATTAAAGGAATTTTAATTCCACAGCACTACAGGATCCAGACGCATAATTTTTTAGAAGTTTTCCCACATAGAAAATCCAGGTATGCCATGTAATGACCTGAGGGGTCATATGGAGAATTTGACCTTTGTTTGACTGAAGGTCCTTTGATGGGGGATGCTAATTTTTACCTTTAATCTCGGTGTACTTTTGAGTGATGTTTATTTTTTGACTTGTGACA
Organism: Pharyngocirrus eroticus; assembly: GCA_033118115.1. Lineage (NCBI taxonomy): Eukaryota > Metazoa > Annelida > Polychaeta > Saccocirridae > Pharyngocirrus > Pharyngocirrus eroticus. The sequence goes on along the minus strand of JAVSBT010149537.1, from coordinate 13,956 downwards.
CCATATGTCCCCTTTAACTTGCCACTCACTCAGTACTGAACCAATGCAAGTACATAGTACCGGTGTGCATGTGGGGAAGTATGAAAAGTTTGTTTATGAAAAACATTGCTAATATTCAAAGAAATAGAAGCCCAAGTTTGATGGATATTTTATTTTCAATTTCCTGTCAATTAAGGCCATATGATTTGTAATCTGTATACATTAACATGTGAGATTCACACATGTGTACCATGGAAATGACACATTTGGTTAAAGACTGGTGCCTTTTGGATGTAAAAGACAGATAAATCTTTTTTTTTCTGTTTCATATCATCTACTTGACTTTTCAAGGTCCTTCATAAGGCCTTTGATATGACACTAAACTGGCTAAGTTATTATCAATAAACACTTATAATCAAAAGGATATCAGTCAAGTTTTGAAAAATTTGAAACTAATTGTTAAATAGTATTCTTGCAGTTTGGGAGTATCAAGTTGAATTGTGATTAATCAAAGCCAGACAAAGAGAGGTCAGCCTATGATATGCTTACATGCTAATACAAGATTTAGTTTCATCTGTTCAGCAATCATTTTACCTAGACTGAAATATGTGTACCTTGAAATTTTGATTGAGGAACATTATAATCATTCTTTGATTGATTCCCCCCTCCCCCCATCTATATAAATCAACCAACTTTTTGTAGAATTGCCAAAAAATACAGGGAGTAAATTTTAGTCAATAGGAAAGAGATATGCACATCAGGCCATGATTTTTATATGTGTCTTACTTTTTTTTGACCCTGTACGCAAAACCAAAAGAACCAGTTCTCACGGGTATGCCTGTTAGTTGTGGTCTGCTGTCAGAAGTAAGAAAAAACCTTATTCCCTTTAAGTATTTTTACAAGAGATGGAATGTCATCAAGAGTCAAGACACTTTGATTGGATCTTGTCTACCCATTCTAAATCATGCCACCTTTTAGAGATTTTTGGCCACTTTTTTGTCACATCATGAAAGGAACTGGTAGTAAACGATATTGGAACCTTTTTAAGTGAGATGCACCAAGTGGCAAGACTTGATGCTTGCCATACTCAAGTCAGATTGTCATTGGATACCTTGTGTGGTTCTAGAACTCCCTTAAGCACAGCAGGTAGATGACTGGAGACTTGACTTAAGTTTTTTTCTTTACCTCTTTGAGGATGGAATTGTCATTTAAAAGAACACATTGGCATTGTTCCATTGATGAAGAATTCTTATATGACAGACAGACTCTGGAAAACATTTTTCTAGTTTTTGTACTGAACCTGTACTGAAAATGCACTGGCTTGTGTCCAGATTTGAACTGAGGCTGAGTTAACTCTTCTCCTTCTTCTAGGAAATTCATTAATTTATAACAAACCAATTTCTGTTTGGTTGTTAATTGCCAAGTTTTTGAAATGTTTCTGGTTGAAGCAGGCTGCCATTAGTGAAATAAATGAGCACATACTGTCTTAACAGGTATCAATATTGTAGCTAAGCCTTGCATTTAGTTGTATGTAGTAAGCAACCATAACATAACAACATATCGTTAAAAAAAATCGGACCACTTTGCCTCTTTTCTGAACATCACGCCACCTCTTCCAAGAATATGGTGGTCTGAGGATGAAAAGAAGACTATTAGGCCTTTCTTAACAAGGATATATGTAGAATACAGATGTTTTCAATAATCCTTTTAACTTGTCACTTGCATCTTTTTATGAAAATAATGACTTCAAAGTTTCTTTAAAAAGGATATATCAAGATCATCAAAAAACACTTGTAAAAGATTTACTGTCATTTTTTCTGAAGAAAACTATGAAAAAAAGGTCTCCTAACTTTCTAGCAATCGAATTAGACACCAGATCAACCGACTGTTTTATCCCATTACATGTATAATGTATGATCAGGTCCTTAACAAACATTCTGGTCTCGTCTGGGGGCGAAGTATTACTAAATTTATTGCTGATTTGGTTACTGCAAGAAAGTGATAGTCTTTGAATTGTGCAAAAATAATGAAAAAATGAGTTTTTGCTTGTCCTTAATATATTTATAAGCTCAACGATTAAGACTTTTTTAGCTACTAGACCAAATAGTATGTTTATCAAGAAATTGACTAATTTCTATCGCACTGGATAAAACTTGAACATTGGGCCAAAACAACCTGGTCTGCGGATCCCTGCAGCAGGTATTATCATGATTCGAAAAAGAAACATTACAAACTATAGGCAGAAAAATAAGATGCTTTGATTTACCACTGAAAAATTCCTCCTAAAACCACAAAAACCAGGTACCTCAGGCTTCTTGATGTAAAAGGATGTTCTTGCATGGTACCATATTTTGCTGCTAACTCCAGATCAATTTAAGTTTGTACTAGTATAGTATGCATGGGAGTGTTGGGTTGTTGACAGGGTAATAGATGAGTCTAGCATACAGCACACGTTGTCCTTAAAAGTTGTCTAACCTTGTAACTTGTCGTAGAACTAGAAGCTGTACCTTTCTGAAGAAACCATTGTGTTTATTCATCATTTTTTTTTTGGATGGGAAATAAACCACTTTCGCCTGATGAATGGTTAGTTTTGTGTATTTTACATGGGACCACTCCAAACACCTTTTCATTATTTTGACAAAAAAGGCTGACGTTAAGTTGAGATTAAAAAAGAAAAAGAAAAAAAAATTGGCTGATTTTTTATACCAAAAACTCGATTGACCAACTAATAAATATGAACTGGCCTAATTTAAAGGTCCTACTGTGGCTGTTAAATACTAGACATCAATGAAAAATCCATTTGTTTCCCATGAAGTAAAATAATCCATCAAATCCAAATTGTCTTGACCCAACAGCCTAATTTTTAAATCTTTTTTTTAAGTGATATCAAATGTGATAAGAGATGTATATTAGAAAACATCTGACTGACGATCAGGTTTGATGTCTGGACATGCACAGTTTTTTTTCTTTCTGTCTTTCATTTGGTAGCAGGTGTAACTTGTTATATCTCTTGGTAACATCTTTGAGGAATATTAGAAAACAGATTTGAAGGTCACTACCAATTTGTTTGACATTTTTACTTCTGTCAATGACTTTTAGATTCAGTTAGGAAGCCGGCTATATAGGAATCTCTCAAATCAATTTTATTCCATTGTGGGAAAATTTGATGGTTTGCAATCATACCCTTTCGATACTGGGCATTTTATAATCATTATCTTAAATCATATTTATATATTTATAACATATTATGTCCCTTCTAAAAATTTGAAAGACACACCTCTAACTCTTGCGGACCCCACCTCAAACCCTTCTTGTTTCCCTGATTTATGAATGCATACTATAGTAAATCCCTACAAAGGAACGTGCTTTGTAAAAAAAAAAAATGTGAGTACAAGTAAGGTATGTGAAAGTGTGTCAATCCATTGCTAAGAGAATCCATTCACCAAAAAAAAAAAAGTCTTGTTAAGTCTTTGATTGAAATGTCCCCGTCACATTAGATTGAGAAAACGAGTATTTAAGAGGTGTATGGCAGACTGAGTGATGGGATATGTGAACAAATAAATACCACTGGCATCATAGGAAAAAAAATTAAACATACATGTGAACTTTGAAGATGTGAGCCAGAGGGAAAAAATATTAAAAAAATCAACCTTAGAAATCAAAGTTTTTTAAAAACAGATTTGTGGATTGACATACAAAATCGTTGAAAATAAAAAAAACAAAAACTTTTGAATAAAATGCGCATCAAAAAAGATTGTGTAACTAATAGAAATATAAAACATACATGTACATGGAAGTTTTTATGATGCTAGAAATCTTTTTTAAAACATATCAACCTGAAGAGCATTTTTACAAACAGATGTGTGGATTGATATACATGTAAAACACTAAAAAATGTCTTTTAACAAATTCTACATATGCTGGTAATTAATCGATGTAACCATTGCCTTTTAAGAACTTTATATGATAAAATAATTTGAATTACATGACTCAATTTGAATGGCCTTTCAATGTACCACACTTGTCATTTGATATCGGAGGTTTAGGTGATGGAAGTAGGAGTATATTTGCAGATGGTTTTTATTATGCTTGTAATATACTCTATCAGCTGTTTTATAATATGTGTAGTTTGTAATAATTTTGAAACGCAAGTTATTAAAACTTCATTGAGCTATAATCTTGGATAATACAAATGCATACTCATAATAAGTGGGTGGTTATCATTTAGATAAGCTTAAAGCTGATTTAGTGTCTACAGTTATGTAAAAATGGTTCGTCGACATCATTATATTTTAGATGGTTTACACTTTGAAGTATTGTAAGTGGACATATCCAGGAACAATGATCCTAAATGTTTTTGACAAGGTGTGTCTAGCTAAAGAAGCCCTTGTCCAAATGAAAAGGATCAATCCAGGTAAGATTGATCCTTAAAATGTGAATGAGAAGTGATAAATCCCAAAAGGACCCATTATGTAAATGTGCACTACTGTATTCCATTGTACTAAGCCTAAATGTGGAAAGACAAATCAAATACCATAGGCTTGTTCATGAGCCGATGATATGCATGTTTTGAATATTTTACATACTAGTTGAATGTTGCCTTCCTGTAAATTTGTTGGAATATTTAGATTTTAAAATATGTCAAAAATGCTGTTGAAGTAGCTAATAGTATTATGTCACCAGAGTAATTACTTGGTCTGCTGTTTTAGTTTATTGATTCTATGGATAGATAACTGTATACTTGATTATTATGCTCTGCACCAGGAAATACTTGCAGTCACATCAATGAACATCACAGAAAGGGAAAAAAACACTCATGAAATTATCACTTGTGTAGCTATGAAGAAGAGAGTTTTATTTTATTCTTATTTAAATTCAATTCTTTATTGGGGGAGGGGGGTGCGACAAGTAAGACCATTTTGATTTTGATCAGAAAAGTTCATACTGAAAATCTGTAGGTCTTTTCATTCATTGGGACTTAATCATTGGTTTTCTATTTTTTGTATTGTCAAAATGATGGCGCCTTTAGAGGAGGGGTAATGTGCATTTGTTATCTACTGTCTAGAAGGAAACGTTTTCTTGGCAATTTTTTTAATTTTTGGTATTGCACACAGAGAAAATAAGCTGTGATAACTCAAGATGCAAATCACACCAATGTATTATCTTTGTCATTCCCTTTCCAGCTTGAGTCAATCCAGATGGTGACAAAACAGAGCTTCTGATTATGGTGACAAATTGTCAAAGAACACTGTCATTCATTCAATGTAACACTGAAGTAAAACAAAATAAAAAAAAGTAACTCAGAGTGGGGGGGGGGGGGGGGGGGGGAGAGACAAACCCATGATAACATTTGTCTAAAAGATATCTGGAACACAAGTGTCATGATGCATTGTTTTTTTTGTGAAGGCTAACCAATTAAATCTTTGTTAGTTTCTTATGAGTGACTGTTACACAATTGTCATTGTTTTTTATTGCTGTCAATTGTTTGCCATGTCATGGGACAGTCAAACCTACATTTGATGCACATTGTCCTAAACAGATTTGTTAAATTATGATTTAGCTTGAATAGAAATATCCAGTTTATTAGGACTTTATACTTATAGTGTAAAAGGAGCAATCAGTTTCTAATGGGAAACTTTTGCTCCTGCTTTTTTCAGTCTGTAGACAAGCCTGTGTTTACTTTACTTTAAGTTCTAACCCAAAATGCATACTTATAAACTCATGTTATTTATTAATTTACAGTGTGTTCATTTGAACATTTATTTAGATACCGAATTAAAGGGGGGAAAAAACAAGTGTCTAGCTACAAACTGAAAAAAAACTGTAACAAGAAAGTCTCCTTTTCTTTTATGTTGTAGCTTTTTATTTTAGAATTTCATTTGTATTACTGATTGTTGTATCTGGAAAGACCTGACAAAAAAGAAAGTCTTTGAGGCCATGTTTTATTCTTGGCGTCATTGTAAATATTGACAATTTTGAGTTTTGTGCATACAAATTAAAGATATGTCTTTTACGGCAGGTTGAGCTGAGACTATTGAAGGTGTGGTATCCGGTTTTGTCTTTGATTTTTTTTTCTCTATCCTAAGTCTCTGGTGTTTTTCCATTGATGTTGCTCCAGTGCAAGGAATGATAACATTAGTTTTCTATAGAGTCTGATGTTGACACATAACTTGGTCTAGGGTCACTTGCCCTTGGTTTTGTTTTGGGGGAAAGTTGCAAAACTGTTGAAAGATCTGTACAATAGCTTCTTGAAGAAAGTAATTGTTCCATCACACTTTATGTATGGTTGGATGAAGAGTAATTGCCTGCCAGGTATAATCACGACTAAAGTACTCCAGATTTTACAGTTTTTTTAGAACACCAAGTTCATTGATGATCCTAGTAAGATTGATGCTTGTATAGAATATGTTGAGTTATGAGACCCCTTTGTATATGATTGATAGGAAGGCATTAGTCTATGAGGGTAGGGTTATGTGTCATTATAAAGAGAAGGGTACATGTTTTAATGGGACTTAGTAGTCTCAGAGCATTTTTTTCGATATGTGTTGGAAAGTGAAAGAAATTCCACAAAGGTACATATTTTTGGCTTCATGGCTTCCTTAAGTACAATTTTGTTTTACTCAAACTCTACTTCACTTGATTCTACACCTTGAACATGAGTCAACGCATCTAAAAATGGCATCCAATTCTACACATTTTCGGGTTGTAACCCCCCCCCCCCCAATAAAAATAAATAAATAAATAATTTATAGAGCATTTCAGAAATGGTGCTGTAGAACTTCTATAGTTCTTTTCAAAATGATTAAGTCTGTTTGAAGTCATACTCAATGATTATCTTTACAACTATTCATACTAATTGTGTGGAATATTATGTCAGTGTTGGCTAATTTTCCTGTCAACACTTGTCTTTGGTGTAGATGAGTCTTGTTAGAGCTGGCATCAAGTCAGCCTCTCACAGTTAAAGATAGCATACATATGTGTGGTTTGTTTGAAAGAAAATTCAACAAAAAGATGAAACAACAGTTTATAAAAACAAATTTGAGATTTGGATGAAATGAAGACAGTGTGAAATGCTATAAACACAACATTCTTATGTTCTAGAATAAATAACTTTGAAGAATCAAATGAACTAAACATTTCACTGCTGTAATCTTGGTAGATACTGTAGTAGTTCTCTTTTACATAAAAAAAAAGCGTAGACCTTGATGTGAATGACTAATTTTGTGAAAATAAGTCTGTTAACAGTTTCTATCATGCATAGTGGCAACACGATGATGTGTTTGAAGAATTAACTTTTGTATTTTTTTGTTTATTTTGAAATTATTTATACAGAGGTAGACTCTGTCGAATAAAAACAAAATGTATTTACTCAAACATATTGAATGAAAGCTTTATACTGTAATTAATCAATTTGTATCTCTAATATTTCAGACACAGGAATGGACAGATTTTGGAGAAAGTAGTGAATGTTCAAGGTTATGTGGTGGAGGTGTATCATATAAAGAAAGAAAATGTTTAATAAAAAGGTAAGTTTCATAATAATGTGAGAATATGATTTTTTTTCATGGACCAGAACTTTATCATCCTTGCATTTATGTGAGAGAAAGCCATAGTACAAGAGTGAGTAGAACTGGTTTTGAAGAGAAGATGGGTTGAGGTTTGATAATGCATTATGTAATAAATTATAAATTACTTTGTATGCACCCCCCCGCCCCCCCCACCCCCCCCCCAAACAAAAAGAAGCATATTTGGTTAGTAAAAACAACTCAGACTCCCTCTGTTTCCTACAACCGGAACCTGAATTTGATAAACTACAAGTCCCCAAATTGTCAAATTATAATTACTTGTCTGTCAATTATAATTACTTGTCTGTTGAATGAAAAGATATAAAATTGAAAATGACACCAAAATAAAGAAGGGCTATGGATATTGAAAACTCATCATAACATTAAAAAAAATACTTCTACAAATTTAGTTGATTTTTTTATGATCGGAAAAACAGAAAAGGTTGAAGCAAGTGACCTTGTCGGGGTCTCCCTATTTGTTTGATATTCAAGTTTGAAACAACAGCCTAATTTTTGTGGTTTTTATTTTTTTAACAAAGTATGTTGTATTAATTTAAAGTGAACTACTGGTTATTTTTCTTGTCATTCAATATATTGAGTTGCAAAATATTTGTATCTTGTTTAATGGGAATGTTTCAGTTCATTGGAAATGGGTTTGCTCGTGTTTGGAATTTGATATTGGTTTCATAACAGATAAATTAAAATAGAGTGTTTGAAGTGTACTGAAACTTTCATTTAGGACTCCAAAATGAAGTATATTTTGTTTTAGTTAACAGTCTGTAAACTAAAAGAACTGTGGTATTAATTGATATAAATCTCTTTAGTAAAGGTATCCTGGTAGCACAGGTTTCAAGTTTTGCTTTTTTTTTGTATTGTCAATATACATAGGACCTTTTTTGTTTGTGGGTTGATGTACACTAATGATGTTTAGGGAGGGGGGGGGGACTCCTCTGCACCAAAAGAGTATCATTCTTCTAAAGATGTGAACTTGTCATAACATGATATTCACAATGAATTTGACTTTGCTGTGAGACTAAAACACTGTTGTAGTAAGGGGAAATTTCAATGGTTTGAGCAGTCAGACACTGATTTCCTCTTTGAGGCACTGTGGTATTTTTGTAGGCAGAAAAAAGAGACCCTTTCTGATACTTGCTAGAAGTTACATTAACCATTCTGTTCTTCTATGCCACAGGCAAGGAAATGGTTTGCAACTTGAAAGGAGAAACTTCTATAAACGCATCATAAACTTTGATTTTTTTATGTATAAATCAATTTTGATTGTCTGAAGTGAGATAATACTAGTCAAAGGTGAAATTCTTTTGAAAAAAACCTCAGTGTTCTTATGGCTTGGTGTCAAGTAGAATGGGAAATAAGACGTTTTTTATGTTTTATCAATGGCATTATGGTCTTATCTTAGCTGATAAGTGATCAATAAAGAACTTTCATTAATTCACGTTTTGTCTGGATTGGTGTTGACTTTTTGAATCATTCATAAAAAGGAAATAATGTCTATGGACATGTGTTTTTTTGGGGTGTTTTGGACAGTTTTTGGTGGAAATATTTACAGGTTTTAAGTGGCAGTGAAATTTGAGTAGTTGTGCTTGACTTTTGTGATAAAACAATGGATTAAGTGATGTAGGCAAACACTCTATTCAGTCCAGCTTGCAGGATTTAGGTGTCCACTTGACAGTTTCAAGTACTCTTTCATGTCCATCCAGAGTCAAAAATAGAAGACCCTGCAGGATGAAGGTGGTCTTGAGCCCTTGCGTATATATTTGTTTGTAAATAATTGAAATACTCATGAATTCCTGGTCAAGATAGATAACCAGAATTCTAGGAAATCATATGTTGGCTAAAGTGTAGGTGGTCATTCTTGATAAACCGTTTACCTAAGGACTCCTTATCTTGTTGGTCTAGATTGGACTGCACATATAGTCATCACAATGATGCAACACAAGGTCATGATACCATGTTGATCTGAGTCTACTAATTGGAAATGTTAGACTTCGTTACTTGCACATTATTTGCATTTTCTCTTTCAGTGATAGGGTATCAAAATACTGATTAAGTAAGGTTACGATCATTATATGATAAGGATTTGTACATGTAGAAATACATTATGTTACATGATCATTGGATGAATCTGATGGATTCAGGCTGGTTGCAGATCATTAGGGGGGCATGGCAAAAAATTTACCTATGGTGAAATATAAATATTCTCACATCTAAACATGTAGATATCTTACAGGTTCCATGTTGTTGTGAAAGTTAAAAGTGTTTGTAAAACATCTACTTGTCTGCACTTAAATATCCACTGTCCCTTATTCTAGAATCCACTATGTCCCAGACTACCTGTACTTCAGATACCTGGGACAGTAGGGGAAAAAAACAACGTCCCATACAAACCACCAACAATGAGAATTTAGTTCATATCATATGGATCATCTAGTGGTCTCGAACCTGTGAGAATGCCTTTATGTCCATTGTGACCTTTTTCCTCAATTGTTAAATTTTTGTTCCGATGTGAGTGTGTATACTTTTAAGATAGGACCAGTGAAAGCATGATATGATTGAAAAACCATGATTGCAATAGTATATGCTTTGATAATGGGGAAACTTCAGATATTTATTTATTTATGTACATAGAGCATGGTGTAATGTCATGTTGTACTTGCCACCTCTGACCATCTTCATCATTTTTCATGAAAAGATGAGACCCATATGTAATATCATCATGCATAGCCCTCTGCTTGTGACCTTGTGTGGACAAGGTCAAAGATGATGGATTGGGTTATGAGGGTGCATTTGTTTCATTGTGTAAAAAGAACTTTGGAAAAAGTGAAAGGATCTTGAAATTCACATCTTCATTTTATTTCAAGTAATTTTAGACAGATTTTTGTCGACAATCATGTGCAACCTGTGGGATATTCTGCTCATGCTGTATTTTTTTTAAATCTAAATACGTGCTCATAAACTCACTAAAGGTTCATGAATAGTATGAGTTAATAATTTTTTTAAATTGTACATTTTTAAGGCCATCTTGTATGACACACAAGAATCCATGGTAACAATTTTGCCATGCATTTGATCTTGAAATGTAGCAATGAGAAAGGTCCAACGAGGTGTAGTTTCTACACTGCCCAGGTCAAACAACTAGAGGCTATTGTAGCCAAACACCTGGATTAGGAATTTCCAGATTAGCATTACACTTTGAAGGAACTCTTGTCACTCATGGATGTGAAAGTGATTTCCTATAAAAATACAGAGTCAATTAACATTACTTACTGCAGGGAGAGGTTAAAAGGTTTTGTATTTGTTATGACCTTTATCTTTTCATTGAAATTTTATCCATTTAACTCAAAGAGACTGGTTGTGAAATTGTCTCCAAGACTATTGTATGCATTGAAAGTTTCTTCTCTGTATATTTTTATGTTTGTTAGTTTAATTGATTTGAAAATGAAAATATGATGATAGATAGATGTATTTTTTTAAAGGTCAAGGTTGAATATATGTCTGATTTCTTGATAGAGAATCTTTTTCATTTGTAATATATTTGTATGTGTGTGTGTTGACACAATGAATCATTTAATAGTAGAATAAGAATATTCATGGAAAGAAAATTTATAAATTTATACTGCAACCTTGTGAAAAGCTTGGGAAACCCTGTGACTGTGTGCTTCTACCGTTGTTGGAATAAATTCACTTCCAGCTTATGAAGAAATTTTAAATTCAAGTCTCATTGTATTAGTTTTGCTCCATTATATTGCATGTGTAAGGAGGTCAGACAGGTTCTTGTGAATACCAGTTCCAGGATAAAAACTAGAAAGTAATGGCCGATATGGGCTATAAAAGTTAAAGAATAAAAATAACTTCTAGGCATGTGGAAGTTACTGGTTTGAATGGGTTTAGAAAATCTCAACATACTTAAAATCAATAAAGAAAGTCTTTGGTGATAAACAAGTTTTGCAAATTGTGTGATTCTACCATCAAAAGCCCTACATCTTTGACGTCTGTTTTCATGATCAAAAGAACTAATAATTTAAGTGATGATTTTAATATAGCCTTGTAGAAATGAATCCAGACAGCTGTAGGTAGCTTACTGATTTCCATGGTCTAAGTATCAATTCCAAGGAAACATCTGCTGTCATATGAATGTTATGATCTCTAGTAATGGAAGAGATCCTGGAAGATAACTCCAGAATTCATCCAGGTATACACACACCTCTAATGCTTGATTAGAATCCTGACCTCACGGAGGGATTTTCTTATTAGCTGGATCTTCTCGTGTTAAGTGATGAATGTTTTTGTGGATTTTTGATACTCATCACTGAGTGGATTTACCATCTCCCAGTGCAATATGTACACTTATCATGATGTGGTGTAATGTAAAAAATGTCTTTAACTATTTGGTATATTCACCCCAATTATCAGTGGTATGTTACTAAAGTATACACAGAGCCACCCAGTGACAGCTTTAAACAAAAACTTAAAGAACTATCAGATAGATACAGATATGTATAGAAATCAAAAAAATATTAGTTAAAATTACAGTTGGTGTAAATGAATCAACAAAATCAAAATATCTTGGTACAATTTAAACTTCAAATGTCAAAAATTAAAGCTGCATTTGACATCCATTTTGTTTCCATCATGCAATGTAAATATGTGTACATTTCGGATGCGAAATTGTAGGATTTTGTCAAAATCAAAAGGTATTTTTTGTTATAAATGTTGATATTTTATTCTTAGTTGAAAAACATAAAACAAAATCTCCCTCATATCCTTAAACAAAGCTGTTAAGCTGGAATCAAGCTGGATTTGATGTTTGGAATATAGTCGGATATGATGCAAAAAAAATGGTAGGAATATGTGTAGACATACTGAAAGAATTTACATATGCTTCAACGGAGTACACATGGTCGCATGGAATAAATTTTACATGTAAATTCATTGCTGATATACTATATTATACTATACAATGGAATGAAATAAATATATTTAAGCTTGAAAACTGAGTTAAGGTTTAAACATGGTGTTGATGATTTTCAGAGGTAGTGTCTGTATGTTTAGGTTTACTCCTATAACAGGATACATCATCACATAGTTTGCAGACAAGTTAGAAGTTTTTTTTTAGAACGTCTGGTCTCAAAAAAGTTGTTCATAAAAAATAATCAAGAACAAACTTTGTTTTGGCTGGTTGTCTTGGAAATCTATGCTATCTTGTAATAGTACATAACGTGAATTGAAGCATCTGCCCTGAATATTCTAGTAATTCCTGGAACTTTGATTCATATTTTCCACATTGTTTCTTTTGATGTTAAAGTTCCCAAAAGATATAGTTTGTTTCTGTTAGCGTCTAAAAGAATGTCTTCAGTTAGGTTCTAACCTTTCAAACGCTCGTAATAATTGTTTCCATTTTTTTCATTTAATTTTTTACCTTTAGTTCTGATGGAAGCTCTGCTTGTAGTGGCCCAGAAAGATTATACACATTGTGCAACACACAGGTAAGGTTAAATAGTTATACAAATTACAATAGGGAACTCTGATTCCTGATTCCGTCAGTCTGTAGACAACTTTAAACAAGTGTAACCTGTGTTTATTTTGCTATAATTTCTTGCCTAAATACATGTTCTTAAACTCACTGTAGATTAGTGAATAATATGAGTTTACTAACATGCATTTGGGTAAGAAATTGTAGCAACATAAACACAGGCTACTCACATTTGAGTTGTCTAGAGACTGAAAAAAAAAAGGAGCAAAGAGTTCCCTATTAGAAAACAAAGGCTAAATGATAAGTGGCACCACACTTGAAGGTAGCCACTCTATCTTGATTATTCAATTTCAAAAAGTATGTTTCACACTCGAAGATATCTATCTGTTTTTTGGAATCAAAGCAAGAATTGAAAGCGATCTTAAACTCTGTACTTCAGTGGTGCACCATGCAAGGATGCAAGGTTCAAAGGTGAAATTGGAAAGCCATTTATAACATTTTACCACTTGTTCTTTGAATAAATCTGACAATGAAAAATGATAAAACATACCTGTGAAAACTTTTAGCCCAGAAATGAATTTGCAATCCCTATGCATTCAACCATACCATTTTCAGGGCCCATGATAAATGGGAACAACTATTTATGAAATCATTCCAATATGAGAAACACAAAACTGACTATGTATAGAAAGAAATTATTGACTTGTAACCATTTTATTCACTTTGAGGCTGTCGTTGTTTTCAAATATCGAAAGAAAACAATAACATGAATTAAAAGATGTGAGGTTGCATAGTATACTGATTCATTAAATGTTGGCCTGCAGTATCTGCTGTAGTAATTCATCTTTTAAGGGGGCATGGGGGGTTAACGTTTTTTCCCAATAACTTTTCTACTTTTTGATCAATTTTGAAAAATGATAT
>JAVSBT010149426.1:0-14516 GCA_033118115.1 Pharyngocirrus eroticus | reverse complement strand
ATCTCCAAGAAAGCAATAAAATAATATGAAGCTGGCACTACAGATTTATGTTATGCTGGCTTCTAGATCTGACTCTTTTGTACCTTGTTCAATGTGTGTCTGTCTGTGAGGAGATGAGTCTGGCAAGCTATTTTCCTACAGCAATGAAGTTTTCACTCTAACAAGCTGTGTAGTATGATTTGGATGAATATTGATTCAGACAAATTCTCCCTTCCCCCCTTTTTTGGAGGATTTCATAGGAAATGACCTTTCTTGAGAGGTCAACGTCTTTTAAACCATTGCAACAACTCATTTTAAAAGTTGCCCCTTTGCACAGACTTTAAAAAAACATAATTTCTACCAAATGGATGTTTCACCTTTTTGAAAAATGATCAAACAGAAAACTCAATGGGTAACCTCATAAAGTTGGTCAAACTGTTATGACACTAACATGCTGATAGAAAAAGATGAGAACTGATGGCTCTTCGAAGCCAAGTTTGCCAAACATCTACTGCAAATATAAGAAAATGAATGGAAGATTGAATGGGACTTGTGCTAAATTAACAGCATCTCAATTTTTTCTCCAGTTAATGCATAACATTATCTCAGCTTCAGTATTGGAAAGGATGCAATTTGAGACTTGGCATTAGATTCAATAAAATATCGGGTGGGATGAAGGGTATCCCTCTGTAATAATAATGTAAGATATAATGCTGTAAACATTTGTTCCATGTGTAAGATAATTGATGTGAAAGAACAATTTGCTCTATTTCTTATCATTGATATTTTTCTATGATGAGAATGAGCACATACCAGAAAGTTTTGTCACCTTTCAAAAAGAGTAGTCTGTTAGTGGCAGTGACAGTCTTCTATCTACAAAAAGAGGACCACATTGGACACAAATCACTGAATATGTGCTATCTTTAGTGAATATCATTCACTTATTCAAACCAATTCTTTCTTGTGGATTGTTGAATAAGTACAATCTGAATCTGTAGCCTTTCAGATGGACATAACGGCTGCATTTCAAAAGAACAACACATTTCATCATGTACAGCCTAAACTCTTGAGTCATTAACCAAAACACTCATCTATTAGTTTCATGGTTGGGTTATGATAACAAAGTAACTTCAAACACCATGTTTTAAACCATCCCCTATCATTTCAACCCATCTTTACAATATGACTCATCCATAGAAACTATCCGTGCTAAAGAGAGAAAGAATCCTAATACCTACTCAGACAGACATTTCTAGGAAGATAATATAGCATTCTAGGCACAATGTTCTCTAATTGCTCCATATCTGGGAATGTCTTACATAAGACTAGAAGCTGCTGTATAGGCATGTTATCTCATACAATGACAGAGGGGTAATTGTAATCATCCCCAGACAGATTTTGTAATGAATTTTGTTTAAAAAATGTTATAAAAATCATTAAACCAAACTTAAAGCAGAAGATCTAGAATTGTCTTGGCACTGTTTAAGAAGGCATCAATCAAGTCTGTGTTGTATCTTTGGGAGGGGATCTATGGTAACATTTATTGGCCTCGGTGGAAACTGAAAACCTAAGTCTATCTTCTTATATTCACATTAGCAATCAGAACAAGTTTCATCATAACTATGATATAGTCACATCACTTTGAAGGTTAGCATTTTGTATTTCATCTGACTAGCATCATCATTTAGTTTAACAGTTTAATAAACTTCTTTAAACTTTAAACTAAACTACATGACTACTCTTCTTAATAGGTGACAAGGAGTTTATATGATTCTTTCTGAATCTCCCCATGAATACGTGAGTAATTGCATGAACAAGATTTATCAAAAAAGATCGAGATAATTAAGTACTGGTTTATCGATCCAACCTCTGTGATTGTGATGATATGTACTTGATTGTCAAAATATTGTTTTGAGAATATACATATAATTATTCCAAATAACAACAAGCTCATTTGTGATGTTACAGACACACAGGCCACCAAAGGCCCTATAACTGATTGATCTCTTCATCCTTATAATTGCGCATGGACAATTAGAAAACAACAAAATGATTGTACCAGAAATCTAAGGAAGTGGAATGGAAATTGTCATGCACACAATTATGCAATCAATACATTTAGCAACAACAATGTGATGAATGTCAAATTTTTGATATCCACTTATTTTTCTTATATAACATAAAACTGGTCACAAGTTAGCAGTGAAAAAATCCTAGGTCTACAACACTTTTGTCCCTAATCTTGTAAAAAAAAATGGCTTTGTGGGAGTTTAAATCCCTCTAGATTCACCATCCATTTCCTTTCAGATTGTTGAAGCAGAATCAATAGATCCAATTTGTAGAAATGAACCTTTACATAGCTTAAGATGGCTCATTATTGTCAATAGATGCCATATTGAGATGAATGCTGGCCTGATTTTTGCTTCTCCTGAAGTGGCAGCCTCAGTTATAATGGCAGTAATGTACCAAGTGCTTGACAATGAAAGGAGTTTTATCAATTTTTACAATTCATTTTGGTTATTTTTTTTCAAGTATTTCCGGCCCCCAAAAAGATTTCCTTATATCCCTTCTCATTTGATCTAGGATTTCTTTTACATTTAGTACTAAGAAATTTATTTCTTTACTATCAAAAAAGAAACAAATAAGGGAACTGAAGACAAGTTTTGCTTATCATACCAAAAGACAAGTTGGCCTAGTAGTTTTATATAGCTAAGTTAAGGTCTAATGCAATCCACAGACAAGCTTTCCAGCCACCATAATTCTTAACAGTTTATTTATGACAATTTTAAGTCTCATAAACAACATTTTAAAGGCCATTACAAGAATATTAATCCAGTCTACCAATTAATTATGCTATAAAATGACTATAAAATTCAATTGTTGTCCTTTTTTTTATCCTTCATCATTTATGTTCCCTCTATAGGCCATAAGATGTTGAGATATATACTCTTTCAAGAGGATTAATACAAAGCATCAATATATTTCTTCTAGGATATTTTTTAGGGCCATTTTATCACTTACATCACAATATTTTCTAGCTTGTAAACATGTGACAGAAGTCATCAACCTTTTGCCATTTTCATTATAGTATTCCCCACCAATACAGAACAACAGAATTGGAGATTTATATAACTGTAGCTGTCCAACTTTAGCTATAGATATATAGCCGGGCTATACAAAGGGGGGAGGGTCTGAACTTATAATTAAAGATCATGGAAATACCATAAACACTTGGAAAACATTTAACCCCTACAGGCACTTTCATCAACTTCTTGAGTACTTCCAGGTATTGAGTACAAACATAAATCTCTTACATTATATCTGTAAAAATGTGCATGCAATGAGTACAAGTTAGAAAGGTCAGGAAGCCAAAATGGTGGGAATAACCTTCCCATGTCCTTTGCTTGACATGTGCCAAGGTCAAATAGATCAAGCAATGCATTAGAATTAAATGGGAAATATTGAAAATAATTGAAGAGAACACTTGAATTTTAGACATAAGTTGCATGCATAACATAATTTTACTGTAAAGAGGGAAGTCTTTTAATTGTTAATATTATGGATTATTCCCGCCGTAATAAATTCTGTGTTTTGTGAAGCTACTACAATTAAGATATATTCAACAGAAAACTTCAATCAGAATACTTCAGCTCTTCTTAGAGGCCTTACTTTATATTCCTCAGAACAAAGAAAAATTGATTAGATATATTGACGTAACAGAATTTGCATGTAAATTTGACTTTAGATATAATACTACATGAAGCCCTATATGTATCACTTGGAAAATTCTAGAATAAGATTGACTGGTTACCCCCAAAGTCATTGTTATACTTTCAACACTGAAGGGGCCGAAATCATAATAAATCTTTGCTATCATTGATTATTCTAAATCACTAAAATCAAGGCTCAAAAATGGCTCTGATTTCAAAAGGTGATTTATAGACTTATGAATATTTCTAAGATATTTTTGATTAGAATTGATCAGAATCTGGACATATTATTGTAAGGTCAATATACTTTAGTCCCAAGGTTTTATCAATGTAAAAAGTACCCCAAATGATTAATAGTGATTTTATTTTTCTAAAAATGAACTCTATTCCATTTAGAAACAAATCATTAGTTTATTATGAGAATTATTTTTATCGTAAAAGTGCAATAAAATGCAATTTAAACTTTTCTGATGGGATGTCAACATGGGCTATAACATGGAAAATCTACTTTGGGACTAAAGATATGGAATAGGTTATATATCATGAGAACCAGCCAAATGTTCTAGGTTTTACTGATCCTAATTCTGCTCTGCCACTGCCAGGCTAAAAATGAATGATATCAATGTAATAATACTCTGACCAACTGAACTATTCAATATGACCTTTATGTACTTGTGAGAAATATGAGACAGACTAGACAAATCATGGTATATTTCTCCATTTTCCAAGGCTAAATTGCTGAAAATAGTGCCTGTAATCAAGATATGTTCATCTCTACTATTTTTATCATTAATACATGCAGTATGAGCCATGCAGTGTACATAAGACAGCAGTGAAGATTTGGGACAGCTGTTTGAGCCTAACTTAGACAAACTGTAAATTGACAGTGGGAATATTCCTGATAAACCTCCCTTTCAATTTGATTTCTCTCCCTATTGCAAAAAAGTTTCATAGACCGGATTTACCACATCTAATTCCCATAGAATAGGGATTTTTAAAATGCTATTTTTTCATATTACCATAGAGGAAAGAAAATATCAAAATTAATTCTAGTAGTGGCTAAGATTGCTCTAACCTTTTTGAATCACCTTTAGTATTAAAAAACACACCACATTTTTTAATATTATGAATACTAGTGTAACTAGTATACATTCAAACATGGCATGTATAAACCACCCTGAAAGTACAGTATCTACTCTTATGACTGTCCTTTTGGATTATGGAAAGGTAGCCCCTCAAAGAAAATTCGTCACCATAAAAGATGCCATTTTAACTTCATAGATATAGATGTTGCTCTCATAAAGGGGAAATGTATCTAGTCTTGCTATGAATTATAGTTTCCAGACAAACAAACAACAAACAGGATCTAAGAGAGCACAAAGTCTGGGTCATCTCAAGAAAACATATTCTATATTCTAACATCACTGGGCATGACATTTTGATTTGATACAAAAACAGCTTTCAATTTTTTAAGTTAAGAATATTTAACATTCTCAACATAATATTCTTTTCTTTCAATCTAAATTGTGAGAAACCATAAGTTAATCCTCACCACCCCCTAGTCTATGTCATATTCATTCTTTTAATCCAATTTTGATTTTTTAAGATTATTAAGATGTCTGTACCCAATTTCACTGTGACCTTCACACTTGCATGGTGGTATCAAAGAATATGGTGGTGTGTTACATGTCGTGTTTGAAAGTTTTAAATGATTTTTGACATTGATGTATAAGCCTATTAGGAAGAGCCATGGGTCGATGCATAAATTTGCAACAGTTTTTATAATTATAAACACAATGTATAGCAGATTTTGTTTATCATTTCATCAGGCATGCATGAAATTTGGCTACAGTCTTGTGACGACTTTTACCTTAATTAGAAACTTGATTTGCAGTTAGCTGTGAACTTCAATGTGGATTTTGAGTACTTATACTAATAAAATATATTCTTATATAGATCATCTCAGATTGATGAGAGAAGATGCTTTGTTTCTAGGCTTGTTATTTTTGTACAGTTTTCAATGCGCAAATATGGCTCAGTAGCATCCATCTATCTATTTATCAATTTGGAATTACCTTATTTAGATAGATAAATTCATAACTTAGGAACTGTAATACTCAAGTATTTTATGTATAACTTCCTACGCAATTAACACCATCACAATGGCACTTCTACACAGTACTTCAACTGATATCCAGCACTACCATAAACAATTCCTGATTATTACATCTAAACAATGCAAAAATTCATACAAACACCTTATCTATCTCCTAAATGTACCTTGAGCTTTGACATATTTCAGAGCTCCTAGATCAATCTAAAATTAAATATAAAATTCTTGATTTGTTCCAACCTAGTTACTATAGAACAAATTATGCACATACCATTGGATATTAGTATTTAAGCCATATTTGTATGTCTTCGGACAGAATCAACCAGAACAAATATCATTCAAAATAAAATAGTAGGTGCAAAACTTCAAGTCTACAAGTTTCAAAAAAAAAAAGATAATTTCTTTGACATATTTGTTCAGTACAGTTATCTGTGTGTGCCAAAAAAAAATATCTTTGCTCTATATATTTTCATCCTTTCAGACAACCACAAATATTGTGCTAGTATTTTTAAGACTACATACATCATCTAAAATATGATGTTGCACATTAATCAAACAGACTGCCTGTGTGTCTTACATACTAATATTCATCTACAGAGAAAACAAGATTTTATACTATGGAGTGAAGTGAAACTAAAAAAATAATTATCAGTTCAGGTAGTTCCTTCTGTTTTCTTGCCATTATCATAAATATATTATGTGCATTCTGTGACTTCAAAGAAAGTTCGCTCTACTTTTTTTTACCCTTATCATAATAAAATTGCTAATTGCTAACTTTCATTTCCCTGGTTACATTGTAAATTTATGATAAATTCTTTGATTTTGGCATCTTATCAGCAAATTCAATGATTTTCTTCAGAACTTCAGTGTTTAACAGAAAATATAGGTCAAAAACACCTGAATTTATGTTCTCTGCCAGCTATTTTTGAATAACATCAGAATGGTATGAAAGAATTTCTCATATGTTGTTTAAAAGTGACTTAAGTTCCACCCTAACATGATTGTTTTCTGTTTATTCTTAATTTCATCTACATGCACAAAGCATACAGAGAGAAACTACTGTTCAGTTATATTACGTTTTTCTTTTTTCCCCCATCTTTTTGACATTTTTTTTGTCATTGAGAAATTACTTTTTGCATTGGTTATCATCAGTACCCCCCCCCCCCTCCCCACACACACACCCTTAATTTCTCCCATGAGACTCCTTCTCTATGCCATATGACATTTTGAACTAGATTGACCTACATTACATTTTGAAAGTTATTTCCCCCCAGCTGTATGACGTTTGTCTCTTCCCCTCCATTATGTATGTGACTGTATGTCACTTTTATTTTCTAAAAATATTTCAACCAAAACTAATGGAGGATGTCAGCTGTTGCCTGTGACTATTTCAGTTTCGTTTTCAGTCATCCAAGAAAAATGCTTGAAACTTCTAAAACAAAAGATAACAAACAAACTTGTGCAGATGTTTCTTGGAAGACTTGAGAATACAAACTAAAACTGGCATTACAGTTGACATTTGAATCTCTAGATTTGGAATCATATGACTCCCATCTGTCTCTTGTGTAAATCTTTTGTAGGTCAAGCCCTTGTCAAGATCATAGGAACAAAGAGATCATAATATGGACAGTACCAATACCAGCTGATAATTTAACCTACACTGCCTTTTGGGATTATCCAACTATTTCTTTAATAACTAAATATATATATGTTTATTTTGACTTCAAAAATGTCAATACAACTAGTAAAGACATTTAAAGATCAATGAATGCAGAGTGCATTGGACTATGACATTTTATTAACGTTATGTCAAAACCATCAGTTCAGATACACAGAAAAATAAGACAATATGTAGGAGTAAAAGTATCTATATTCAGATTATTTTTTCAATCAGAAATTAATGAAAGCATGCCAAGCTGTTATTGATAGTTTTACGCTTGACTGGCCATTTTTCTTCTTCAATTCATCTGGTCAGTATTATATATTTAGAAATTATTTCCAATCAGAAATTAATAAAAGCAAGCCAAGCTGTTATTGATAGTTCTACGCTAGACTGTCCATTTTTTTCTTCATCTGGTCAGTATTATGTCCATTTTTCTTCTTCATCTGGTCAGTATTATGAAGTCCCAAAGTTATAATAGGAGACAGATGAAAGGAAGTAAATTAGCTCTACTGAAAACAGTGCCAAAACATAAAACGGAGGTTTCCAGCTTGGCAAGGCCCATCTGGAAGTTAACCATCTAAATAAATCTCATGTTTGTGAAACCTTGTCTGAAAACTCTCTTTAAAAAGCCATTGCAAACTGATGCAAATGGCTTAGGAAGGCATCTATAGAAATATAATAACAAATATCCCTTGCAATAGTTGCAGGAAATAATATGTGGACCTTGAGTAGGACTCAAACCTATGACCTTGGGATTGCCATTGCCAAGGCTGGGAGTCCCACTCAAGGTCAACAGATTTTTGCTATCAGACTACTAAAATATAGGTCTAATAACCTGATGATAAATATGTTTTATTTGAAATGTTGCATATCAGGATTTAAATACCCCCTGCTTTGTAGACTTTTGAATCTACCAAATATATTAACAACAACAACCCAAAGTGATACATGTATTTTTGAAAATGATATTTTCAGTTTCCTTTACATTTGAACAACTTTTAAACTTCCAATCTTCAGTGCTTAAAATATGTTATTTTTAGTTTACTCTACATTTGTAAAAGAGAGAGAAATAAGGCAAAAAATATAAATTTAGAACACTCATCATGTCAGTCTACTAGGCCAGCTATGTGTAATTCAGTCAAGTGGCTCTTTTAACATTGAGTTGTAAAATTTATACAGCTCCCAACAACTGAGCTAGCTACGAAACATCTTTTAAGAAGTGGGAATATTTAAATTCTTTCCAGACGTGGGAATAGTTTATAAAACTTTTATAAAGTTTACTCTAGACAAGAAAACAAACTGTTTGTGCAAAAGAGTACAGTCATTTTATCCATTCAAAAAGCTCAAAATGTTCAGGTATCATAAATAAAATAAAAAAGGTGATATGATATGCCTTATTTCACTAGGTGTATAATCTCTTTGCTAATAACTCCATCATCTTTACTGATAAATCTGAAAGTGCAATAACTTTCAATTTCCTGGATTCCACAAAATGAGAAACACTTCATCTTGCAAATTCAATATAATTCCACAGTTGTTTGTAAGCATAAATAGTGATTAGTGTTATAAGCACCCCCTGGACCATAAAATAATTAGCAAAAATGTATGCAATCAGAAAATCAAAACACCACCTAACAATTAATAGATCACATAGCATCAAAACTATTTGTAGTCATGGTACAGGAAAAACACATACAAGAAGAATAGCAGAAACGTGTTTTAAAAACAATATAAATCTATTGAAAACTCACATAAAAATATTTCAAAAAATAAAATCGTGACTAGTGGTAAAGTATCTAAATAATGACAGAGTAATGCCAACTTTTTAAATGTCTAGTAGGCTTTTTTATTTGTATTTGAGCTGTATGAATGTAACCTTATTTATAGAGCATAAGCCCATTTAGCACTGGTTTTCCATGGGGTCCTATTTTGAGACAGATAATAACATTTTTTTCAGCCATTGTCATCAGTGTTCTTTTCTGTGCCACAGGGATAGAATCCATGACACAGGTCCACGTTTTACATCCTTTCCGCTGGATGGGGAAACAAGGTCAAACTGACCCACATTACAAGCAAGTTATGCTTTGGGTAGCTCATTTAAGAAATAAAGTACAGACACCTATACACACATAATGATATACATAATACATGTACATATACACGTCCAAACTATAACCCCAAGCTTTTTTTGTCACTAATTTTCCAGTTTCATCCAACTCGCACAATATCCCCATGTAGTTTATCATGTACTGCCTCGGCCATTGCCAGTCCTGTCTCATATACCAAATTTTACCTCAATCAAACCACTATCAGAGATGCTTCCCAAAGGCACATTACAAATATTCTATTAGGGGAAAAAATGCTTGTACTGAAAATTGCCTCAGATAAACCGGAGACTGTCTGTCCTAAATGAAGTAAATCTTCCTTTAATGATACTGCATCAAGTACAAGGCAAGGCTCATCTCCTGGACTGTATGCCTGCCTTCTAGGCTTCAAAATCAATGTAATCTGGATTTTCAAATACTGCTTGAGTTGAAATGGAAAAAGAGTGCCCAAATGAAGACTGCAAGGAGAATTTCTTTATGTTTTGGAAATCAGTACAATGACACCCAACAATTACAAAATGTCCAGTCAAAAAGGTCACAAACTTTGACCTATAAAAGACATCATAATAATATGCAATTAATTGAAAATCTGACTATTTTCAAGTTGAAATGGAAAGGAACACCCAATGAAGATTTCAAGGAGAATTTCTTTACATTTTGGAAATCGGTATGATGACATCCAATAAGTACAAAATGCCCATCATCAAAAGGTCACAAACTTTGACCTATAAAACACATACTGATGATAATAATATACAATGACTTGGTAAAATGCATTTCTCTAGGATATGCTTGCATGTATGCAGACGTATTTTGGGGCCAAAAAAAAACTGCAGGTGTATCAAATTAATGTAACATATACCAAAATAAAAGGATGGGCTATATAAAATACGGAGATAATACTGTACTCATTTTGCCAGGAAAAAAATATACCTGTTTAATACATGTAATATCAAGATAATTTTTGTAATATTTCCATGGTAAATATAATCCTTGCATGAATAGTAGTAAAATTCAATACTCATCTAAGTATATGCAAGAATGACACTTATTCACCTTTAGGGTCAAAATCATAATTGTAAATGAGATTAAAAGTGCTTAGAACAGCTAGTGAGGATATTTCATGGGGGTATATCTTTGAATAATACATAGATGATGCTTAGATTCCAGGGTGGTGACATTGGCAAACAACAGACAAACACAATGCATGTCTGTCTTTTTTTGCATCAAATTCAACCTTATACTAAAGGTGTGATGTATTGGAAGTAGAACGTATTACTATATGGCTCCCACCTATGAAGACGAATATCTTAAATCAGATACAAAGCACTTTTATAGTGGGTACATTTCCCTTTACAAACTCATAGTAAATGCAAAAGTGTGAGAAGGGGATTCTTTTTTATCAAGTATGATTTATATCCTTCCGGCAATCCACCTACCTACATGGTTATATCAATGTGTACACAATGCTGAATCTACTGTTGTCTGAAAATAAGAGTCTGTAACAGTGTTGAAAAGAAAGATTTTACTGTGGTATTCACAAGACTAAAAAATTGTTTTACTTTGCTGGAGTCTTTTCCAAACAGAGATAGCCAAAATATGAATACCACTGTGACAGCTGCAATCATGGGCAAAAGAGGAAAGCAAGAAGATGGTTTGTCTCTAGATGTTGGAATGAAGCATAAATTGCTTTTCTAATTGATTATGGCAATCAGAACTAAACTTTGGCACTCTCATAGAACGAAATACCATGACTACTTACAAGAAATGCAATCAATTACCTGCTTCAAATCAGCTGCTTTTTGGGGCAGACAACTATCATAAAGAAATGTTATAAATTAAGAAGAGCATTGCTCAGAGCACATATAGATATCACCAATATACATGTACACCAAATTCATCAACATCAAAATGAGGCAACAACTACCATGAATGCAAGCATGCAAAAAGCCTATTCTGAGTCAATCTACAAAATATTCATTTCATCCAGATCATCCAATTTGAATTTGAAACTTTCCTGCAGCATGTAACATAACCCCCAAGCCTAGGCGAGGAGAAAATGTTAGGCCAAGTGATATAGATTGTTTGCAGACTTTAACAACATTTTTATATCAATATATGCCTAGGCAAAGGGAGATAGATATGGACCAATGCATGATAATGATAGCAAAATGTTTGTTGAAAGCAAGAAGGTATGCCAGAGAAAAATATGAATACTTGCAGCATGATGAGAGTTAATAGCATACCTCATTGTCCTATTATTTTGCTACATTTTGCAGATTGTCCCCATCAAGGCCCAGCACTAGTCTACCATAAGGCAAACTAGGTGGTTGGGGGGCACATTATTGAACATTAATGCATCTATTTTTCAACATTGATAAAGAGCATCAAAGCAAATTGCAAGGGCGCGAAAAATAAAAATAAAAGTATGACAATTCAAGATTTTTTTTAACATTTGTAAGTAACTTAAGGATGTGTAAATGTATATGTGTAACAAAAGAACTATTGTTTTCTTTTATCTGGAATGCATTCTATGCAAAAGTATTCAGATTTGTTTGCATTCCTCAAGGGGAGTATCATCAAGGATAAACTAAATAATCCAGCAGTCACAAAATAAAGTATTACCCACAGGCTGGTACAAATTTGGCAGTACATAAGTATGAAAGAATTTGAAATTTTCCTTGATTTTTCACCATCATCATGCATGTGTATGTCTCAGCTATAGTACAATATTACTAGTATATCACAAGCCTATTTGGTTTTGGATCATACATAATTTTACATGAATAAGTTTGACCTTGACCTTGTTGTCACATGGCTGTGTCACAAACTACCATTTTTGTTCCATGATTGACCTTTACAGTTAGAAGATGTAGTGAATTTGAATAAAAAAAGCCCAGGTCTATGGCCTAAAGACTTTTATAATTCATTTTGCCTTGACAATCAGAATTACAATAAGCTTGAATTAAATTGTGCCCAGATGTGGGCATACAAAATGGCTGTCTTGCCTGAACAGTCAACTTCAAAAATTCCGAGCTATGAATCATAAACTGATAAACTAACCCCCAGAACATTATTACAGCATCTATAAACAATATCAACCGATATGGGAGAAATATAAAACTATCATTTCCATATTTACAATCATATTATAAGAAAAATGATTTCCAAGCCATGTGGTTATGATTTCCTCTGATAATCACACAGAACAACTTTGACTACAAAGCAAACTTTATCAGAGCATTACAACTCCCTCCAAGAATTCTGTTTCTCCACCCAAAACTTTGAAGGCAAAAATTGTTTGATATTTATCACTTTTGATTTCTGATAAGTTGTAGGCCCAGCCCAAAGTAGAAACCAAATACTAATACTAATGAGAAAAGTATTTTTTTGCAAAACTAATCAAGAATTGAAATGGCATTCAGAAAATATCTTAGCAACAGAGACATGTTCCAATGGAATTTAGTCAATTTACTCAATGAACATTATATATAAAGACCATAATAATGGCTGAGGTTAGGCACACCTTTTTATATCAATTTGAATTAATTTAGACCCCTTTTGTCAAACCACTGGACTTATTTAACTAGTATTTGGTTTGTATTAGTTTCCAGACACGATTTAATTTGAGAGGAAAGGGGTTTAAATCGATTCAAATTGATTGGAAGAGATGTATCTTCCCACAGCCTTTGTTATGTTTCTTTGACGTCTTACAAAGTAATGGCTGAAGGTTTATGATATAAAAATATTTTATGAGTATATTGACTTTTTAATAAACTTTTTATGTGCTATATCCAGTTTGAGTGACTTAGAAAATTGAATCTAATGCCAAAAACGCAATGGTCCAAAATGTGGGATGAAAGTAACAGAAGAGTTTCAATTTTAAAAAAAACTACAATTTTTCAAAACCTTTTGATATATAAATCAAAACCATGTACTAGCACATAAGAATACAGTTTGACAACTTCCTTTCCTGTGGATTTCAATTTCTTGGCTATGATTTTCAAAAATGCATCACAAAAGATGTCATTCTAGTAAAGAAACTACTTCAAAATACCCAGACCAGTATTCAATTTCAAACAGACTGGGTATGATTTTCAAAAAATGCATCACAAATTAGGTCATTCTGGTAAAAGGAACTACTCCAAGATACCCACGCCACTGAAATTCAATCTGAGTTTGAAAGCCTCCTAATCAAGCTTCTGGGATCACTTTCCCACCTAATTTCTACTGTGATACTGACTCATCTGTATGGTCTATATCTCTTTGTGTCACTTTCCAAAGTTTTGGCAAGTTATCAGCTCCAGATGTTGGGCTGATAGTTCATTCTACCTTGATGAAATATTGCTGCCATGATCAAAACAGAAATCTTATGAAAACTAACATAAGATATCCCTCTACTTTCAAAAACTGAAATTGTAAAATACCTGCTGGGCACTATCAACAAAATAGCCAAGATTTAACACAAACAAACTGCAAAAGTGCTCCCCGAGTTATTAGAATCTTATGTACCATAATAAGTAAACGCAAGATTGTAATACACCTTGTTTGAATGTACTATAAAAAGTATTTATTTCATAGAACTTTTAGTTTCTTTATTACAAATCATCATCTATTCAATATCTAGACAGTATATCACATTGTAAGATATGGGGCTCTTGATATCTTTTTACACAAACAAAATGCTGTTTTGACAAAGATGTAAATTGATAATATCTCTAGCAAAATAACTTTAAAGGAGAAGGGCCATTTTTCCAATTATTGATATATTTTCATACATTTTGAAAAACCCACTGCAATAATGTTTTATATTTACATATATATTGTAACAAAATAGACTAAAATAGCAATAATAATTAAAGTAAACATGACGTAATGAGTTTGACCATGATTCATACCAATGTAGTAAAATGTATCTGCATGGCCCTGATGAAACATTTGTTTAA
>JAVSBT010149315.1:0-14522 GCA_033118115.1 Pharyngocirrus eroticus | reverse complement strand
TTGACTCAATAGTTTGATCTAATTCTAAATCAAATAAAAGAGTTTCAGAATATCCTTAAAAGTTTTGGGGTTTTTTTCAATGAATATTTCAAGTGATTTTCCTGGCACAACTTACTTGAGCCAATTTTGTTCAGCCAGAAAGTAAAACTTCGACAAATTAATTATTGCAGCAATACTGAGAGTTTTAAAAATATTTTTCTTGAGTTGTTTTGTGATGCTTTATTTAGTAGACAAGTTTTGAGAGTGTAATGAACAGAGTAGCTATGTAGAGTAGATGGGTATTTCCAGTTCTGCTTCCAGAGGCTGAAAGAAAAAAAAATGTCTTATATAATATACACAGTTCAGCTTTTTCACATGTTACGATGTACATGCTAGTAGATATCAGCAGAGAAAACTTTTGGTTTTGACAGATTAAGAACATGCACCACTACTGGTAAAATAATTATCAAACTGCTGTGGTATTTCTTGGGATTCCATCATAAAAAATAACAGTTGTTGCCTTATAGTTTTATATTTCAACTCTTCAGATGAAAGTTTACTTATACAAATGTATACAACATAGCATTATATTATTGTACACCTATGTACTCATATTTCATTTACAGAATCAGAACTTGATAAATGGTATGCCAGATTGTTTATTGTGATGTTCCTCATTTCATTATGATAAATCTTGGAAGTGAGACAGCTTCAAAAATCTTTTCAAGTAATGTTTTTATTTTGTCAAAAGGTATGCACCATTTTTTTATTTCTTTAGCCGATTCTCAACATCATGGGGTTTTCTTATCTCAGTGAATTATTACTTCTAGAAATTTTCAAATATACTCACAGAATGTGACTTTAATTTCTTTAGTAATTGTGTCAGCACCTGGTAGATTTACCAAACATTTATATGTTACCCCTTCATCAGTTGGTTCCAGAGTCATATTTTGTGTACTAGAAGCTGTAGCATATCCTAGGAATATACAAATATTTATAGCTAAAGACAAGTCCTATTGTATAAATAATTCAGTTCATATATGATCATAATTACAACAATCATGTTAAATATATATAGAAGTGACAGGACAATAGGTATGTAAAACAGCATGGTAAATCATGTAACGGAACATTATGATATTCAATAAATAAATGTATAAAGAGTAAAAGTTTGTAATAAAGGTAAATTTCCTTAAAAAATCATGATGTCTTTTCGGATGTTCAGGAATGAATTAATTTTTGCAAATGTTAACTTAAAACACCAATGATCATTTTGAATTTTGGATTTAGTTGATTGGTTGATTAATTAATTGCTTTTATCTCATATAATGTATTTGTGCATGTTTTCATCTTTCTCTCTCCTTTCTAAAATTCTTGTTATATAGGCCTTGATTATACACCATCATATACATTTCTGAACAATGTACAGTACAGACTGATTAGTAAAGATCGAGATAATACATCAACATTTTGGAAATCTATCAAAACCTTGCCTCAGAAAAGTTCAAGATGTAAGAAATGTGTAGGAGTTTTAAAAAAATCTTAAACCTTTTGGGTCATAAACAGGATCAGAGTCAACAGCTCTATTTGTTATATCAATGTTTCCTCGATACCAGCGAAATGTGCTATGAGGCCTAGACTTGGATGTCTTACAAATCAGAGACTGTAACCCTGGGGATGTCAGTCCTGTCCCATCTGACCATGAAAGGGTCATAGCAGTTGGAAGAACTGTTCAAAGAGAAGATAATTAGGGGGAAAAAATATAAGAAGACTTGGTTGTGATTAGGTCAAACAATCTACAATCTGAATAATTCTTTGAAATCAAACTTAAAGTTAAAAGTATAATAATGATACTCTAACAACAGTTTTTTTAAATCAGTGTGATACAATGGTACTACATGTAGTAAATAAACAGAGAAAGATTTTTTACTTCCACCCTTTCCTTTTCTTTATAGAATACCACAGGAGAAAATATTTTTGAAATTTTCTTGCTTTAATTTTTTTCTTAAACGAACTAACTTACTATAAATTATAATCATAATATAAATTTATTACAAAATTACAATTGCACCATCATAATTATTAGTGATCTAGGGAGCTTTTGTTTCATGTTGTTCAATAGCTTACCTGACACAGTTAGTTCAAAATCATGATCTTGTCCATTCATGGAGCATTGATACATCCCCTCATCATCAGGCTCCATCTTTGTGATTGTTAACTTATACTTATCTGTGATTTGATACTTAGAACTGTCAACTGAATCATTATTTGCAGACAGAATTTTGGGTGGACTAGGAGACATCTAGTGGAAAATTGAAAGTAAAGATATTAGTTTCTCCATATAGTTTTTTTCTGCTTGAACTTGAAGGCATAAAACTTTATTATTATAACTTGTAGATAAAGATGCAAAGCACTTATTTTCATTTATCTGGGATTATAGAATCTTGTACAAAACCAAATACATTCCACCCATTTTTGGATTTTTATTTTAGATTCCAAATTGATTAGTTGGATGATGGATATTTTTTGCAGTGCCTCTGGATGTAAATTAGACTACACTCTACCTTTTAACTTGAAATGACAGAAAAAGCAAAGTGTTCTGATTTGCATGGAACACCGTAACAGCATTAATATCTTGTATTGTACAAATAACCTCTTTATATTTGTGTTTACAAACCAGTAAAGTTTTTAATCGATTTTGTTACCAACATTTGACAAGAAAAGCAAAATTTTAAGAAAAATCTCAATTGTGAAAAAAACTTACCCATTGAACCTCACCTATCAACCAACTAATCAATTTGGAATTACCTCATATTGAGTCCCCTATTTGAAACTTAAAGGGGTGGGTTTTACTTTATGTGAAAAACAAAAATGATAACTGAAAAAATATCCCTATCTGCCCTCCACTTAAGATAAAGGGCTATAATTATACAACTTACCCTTCTCCACTGAAATATTTCCATTGCACTTTGTTCCCCTTCAACTTTGCAGTAAAAAGTTGCATCCTGACCAACAGTTGTAGAAATGTTAGCAGAAATATCTGTAATTTCAGCACCCATTATAACCCCTACCAAACAGAAACAAAAATATGAACTTGGCAAAATGTTGATTTTTGT
The DNA here is from genome assembly GCA_033118115.1 of Pharyngocirrus eroticus. Taxonomy (NCBI): domain Eukaryota; kingdom Metazoa; phylum Annelida; class Polychaeta; family Saccocirridae; genus Pharyngocirrus; species Pharyngocirrus eroticus. The sequence continues at coordinate 11,427 of JAVSBT010149315.1, read as the reverse complement.
GCCTTTTTTTAACCTAAATGCAGCAAAAGGAAAGATTACTCACCTGGTAGAATTAGGAGCCATGCTGATTGCAAGAAAGCAAGACATTCAATGCTTAAATATGACATCATAAAATTATATCTTTTCCCCAACTCCTTGTAACAGATTATATGTATAAATATTCCCCCTTTTTGTTGTGTTGCAGTTGTAATTCTTCTACTAAATGATTTATATGACTATAAAATGACTATCTAAGAGCTTGTAAAATTATATCTTTATCTAATCAAAAACAACAAGATAACAGACAGGAATGTGTCATCCTTGTTTGCCCTAATTAACCTCATTTATAGGAATTAGTTTATCATGGGCTAATGAAAGCCTTCATTTATTTGGCAAGTCAATAATAAGTGATCATTTTCACTGACCCCAACCCACTCACTAAGGGCAAAGGGTACACAGCACAATCTCTTCCTGTTTACAAGATCACTATTAGAAACTGGACAGGTAATGACTCTAATGTTAGTCATTCCATAACTTTTGTTGAGAAAACAAATTCTCTATAATTTTTTGACATGAGGATATTTTGTTCTTTATATAGATGATGCACAATAATTGTACCCAAATCATATGTTTAAGGTGAACTTTCTGTGCACTGGCATTTTTTATTATTGTTAATTTGTGACTATACTTTGTTCAGTTTCACAGATAGTTAAAATTATAGGAATATCTAGAATATTTTAGAATTATGAAATAAATGGTACAATAGAACTTGATCGTTTTCTTTGCACATTTTTATGAATTATGATAGGCCTTGTAATATCCAGCTATAGAAATACAAGGATTGATTTCTGTAATTGATGCTTTGATCTTCAGTTTGAAGACTAAATGATTGAGATTTAAAACTTAAAATGTTAATGTTAAGCATATTAGTCCATGGGCCCACTATGGAATAGATGACCCCAGGGAATGTTGGAGACTGGGGTATGTGGGTTCAGAATCTGCCTGTCTGCAATTATGAAATTTGTGGAAAACTGGTGGTGCCACCACAAAGTTAGCATCCTTGTGATTTTAATAATGCCTATGATTCAGAATCTGCTTGGACAGTGAGCATTATTATATACAGAAAACAAAAGTGTTGTTATAAAGAGCATTTTCAAAGCATACAATCATGTATTTTGATTGAAAAGTAAATAAGCATAAAAACATCTGGGAAAAGTTCTATTACTCAGAACAAAATAACTCACAACTGAATTGAATTGAAAACTTGGTTTTATTGGGTTTCTTTAGTGCTATACATCTACATGTTTAACATAACCCTACATGAGAAATCAGAGTTGCTTTAAATTCTTATGCAATGATATGGTGCCATACCTCATTTTTACAAATATCATACAAACATTTTTTAGATCAATAAAATATTTAAAGTATTCACAATTCTATTATGAATTTCATATGAAATAAAAATGGCATCAATTTTGTGAATGTTTTATTATTCTTTTTCAAAATTAGCAAAATACCGTAGCAGTTAATGATAGAAGAAAACAAGTACCCCCCCCCCCCCTCAACATACATTTAAAGGAACAAAAAGTCAGACCTTTCAAAAACATATTATTCTATCATTTGGACATTTGACTTAGGAGTTCACCTGTGCACACCATAACGTATTGAGATAAATATTTTAGAAATACAAAATAGATTGTCATTAATACTTCATTTATACAATTATATTTTCTGTTATATGCACAAATATATGTACAAATATGTATACACTCAAATCTTACCACTAAAGATTTTAAAAATATTTTTCCGCTTTCAACTATTTGCTTAGTATACCAAATATAAAACCATAAAAAAAATTAGAAAACATGTCTTGATACTACTCCTTATTGAACCTGATCCAGCTGGAAAAAAGGAAAAAGAGGAAATCATCCATAAAAAGTCTTTCATTTAATATCCTACTTTTAATTGGGAAAAGTGGGTCAATTCATATTTTTTAAATGTCAAATTCAAGATTCATACAGAAAAGCACTTACAGAAATTAACATGCAGTTCCTTTGTTTCAAACCCAGCTATATCTCCCAGGTCAATTATACAGCGATATCTGATATCTTCATCAGACCAAGAAAGTGTCAATGTCTGCATACTATAAGAATCACCAAACCCTGAAGATAATGTAAAAGAAATCATGGGCATTACATTAAATAATATTTTGTAGAAATCTATTCAGTTTCCAATTTTTCATTCTTTAATTTGCTTATTAAATCTATATCTTTAAATTCAAATTCGGATATGTTTCATGCTTTCATTTGTTGTCTACATTCATATAATATCTATATTTCATAAACAATTAAAAATAAAGAAACAACACTTCATGATGATTTTTCCTCTCTTCCTGGAAACCTTCTCTTCGATGTCCGAGACTCAATGAACAATCGGACACCGTGGAAAAGGCTCTGTGGATGAAAGATTTGTCTTATTTGTGAGTTATTTTCTTATCAAACTACTGTCTTGTAAGAAATTGACAACACTTCCAAATAAAAGACACCTAGAATAATTCAGCATTGTAGGTGATATGTTATTTATTATTTTTTTTCGATTTCTTTATAAAGGGTAGCCTAATCAGCTTGAAATAAACTGTTCTACCTTTGGGCACTGTATTGAAATGCAATACAATACGGTTTATACAATGAAATAATAGGTAGTAAATATAAATACACTTGTACATATACATCAAAGATCAAGAAATAATAAGAAAATACATGTATTATCAATTGTAAGAATCATTTACCATTATTATCTTCACTCGGGTATGGATTGATAGCTGACCCTGAGATATCTTCATTCTCTCTAAACCATCTAAAGGTTGCAGGGGGTCTACTCCTGGTTGACTTGCATGTAAGATTAGCAGTGGTATCAACTTCTACCCAATCTCTCCCTCCTGGCCAATAGATGGAGACACTTTGAGGTGCAACTAAATTCAAAAAAAGAAAGAAATGTGAATGATGATTAGATCATTTCGTTTGACATATTAAGATAATATAGTTTTTCTTTTGTTTATTTTCAATCATATAAAAGAAAAGCTTTTCTTACCACCTATTGTCAAGGCAGCTGTTTCTTCTCCACCAGGTGTCGACACAAGCTTGCATAAGTACAAACCTTCATCACTGAGCTCTGCATTCTTCACTGTTAGCTTATACAGGTCTGAGATTTCATATTTGGTTGCATCATCAGGACCTGTTTGGTCACCAATAAATTCCCTTGTGCCATCTGTGGCAACCTATGAAAATTGGACACAAGACATTATTTGATGGGTTTTCTAGGTGTGTGAAAGTAATTAAGAAATGATGATACACAGAGGCTTGGATAGCCTCTCAAAAAAAGAAATTTTGTGTGTTTACTTTTTATGTGTGCTCAAAGTCTCTGTCTGAAGTATTTCTATAAGCATACACAGAAGAACAATTGATTTTTCCTTTCTATTCATCTTCTGTTGTGGAATGAAAGTTGGTTCCAAAACTTACCTTAAAAAACTGTAAAAACTCTCCACTGGTCAAGGCACCCGATATCTGACAATCAAAATATGCAGAAGCTGCAGCAAGGACTGTTGTGTTGAGAGGGCTCTGTGTTATCTCAAGGGAAAATACACCTAAAAAAAAATAAAGATTTATATGTAATTTGTCTGATCTTAAAGATTGTTGGAGAATTTCTTCATATCCCTGTACTTGCAACATGGCTGATCACTTTTATGGTGATAATACAGCATGTTAAAAAGGTCTTGTGTACAGTAGATGCTTAAAATGCTAGATATTTGTTTGAGCCAACTGTTTTACATATGTTTAATAATTATGCATTTCTGAATTCATTAGAACTGATAATATATCTTGTGTCATGACACATTTAAAGTTGTAATTACTTCAAATATCCTTTTATACAGAAGATTTTTTCACACAAGTTTGCAAAATAGTGCCTTTTATTTTTTAAATATAATTTGATTAAGCCCTGATATGGTAATATGATAAGAGGATCCTATTCCTTGCTGCTTACGAAATAATTTGTCCCCACCATTTTGGAGATTTTTTTTGGAACTAAGTTGTCTTTGTGACCCTTCATAAAAACAATACATGTATGGGCCTATGCAATCATGTACAATACATGTAGTTGAGTAAGGAACACCAATTGGCCAGTATAGATACAAATGTTCGCTGAACTTTTTGTACCAAAACCATTTCCTGCCATACAGCAAATGCAATGATGGGACAAGTTAGAACTTCCAGTGTCTGGGACCAAGCACAATACTCAACAGTTCAATTTCACTGAATTAAAACAAATTTACATGTGCTTGAGCCTCTTGGAATAATGATGCCATTGTGCTTTTCTTACCAAACTTTTCACTTTTAGCTATAGTATGATAACGATAGAGGTACTTTTGAAAATTGTATTGTGTCAGATTGAGCAAACTAAACTTTAAAACTTATCTAGCAAACAACATATAACCAATTTTGAAGACAAAGAAGAGGTATGACTGCAGATAGCTATAATGTTCCATATGAAGTAAAATACCATTTTGCAATGGAAATTTTACAATGTTTTCAAACATCATACAGAAATTTAATCATCAAGACACCCAAAAATAATGAATCCCAATGCAATAAGAAGAATACTTGTAATATTTTGTCCCTAAAACTAATAGAATATAGTAGAAAAAATTAATAAACTTTGGAACAATGGTTTTTTAAGAGATAATTTCTTACCTCAAAAAAGACGTTTCTGCCTTCACTAAATTATCTCTTAAAAAAACATTGTTTCAAAGTTGATTAACTTTTTCTACAATATGGATCTTGGAACCAATAATATATTTGCTACTATTTAAATAGAATATAACTTACCATTCTTTTAAAAAGACTCCTCCTCTCCTTCCCTTCTTTCTGAGAATGTTATATGCATTGACATGACAAAGCATAAGCCACTAAATAGCCTTGTGCATGTGTTATTTTATATATCACAAGCCTTTGTTATTTTGATAGGATCTCATAAAAAGATAAAACCAAAAGTTTGGTTGACTGTCCTATCATAGCTTAGCATAAAAGTTATGCGAGAGATAAAACCCAAAATGTCATGGAGATCGCAGGTTTTTAGCAATTTCGTGTTGACTTAAATATTTTCGCATTTGTTTGAGCAATTAAAGGTAATGTGAGGGTTGATCACTAGTATAAAGCCATTTCAAGAGAGTGCCTTTGTTGAAATGTTCCCCACCATTTACTTCCTTCTTTCAAGCAAAAACAATCTAAATTTTTCAATTCAAGTAATTAATTAAAAATTTATATTCATGCATTCCTTTGAACAGAATAGTATTACATAAACATTTTATTGGCCTAGAGAATACATGGTAGGCTGAAAAATTGCCTTCTATCTCCATTGATATTCATTAAAAGATTATATTATGAAAGTTGCAACATCAAATTTAAATCTACAATGAATAACCATTCTGACAACAAGTAAGGTTAACTTACCTTGGATAAAAATGCTTGCATACAGCAAAACTTTGGAATTTTGTAAAGAAATTCTGTACCACATCTTTACGATATCAAATGGATGAAAGTTTTGAGAATTGTCTATCATTTGTGAAGCATTTATAGTTTTTTTCTCATTTTATTTCCTTTGAGTAAATACTTACATATTCTGATGTGTTTGTTAGAGCTAACAGTGACATTATTATTAGTAAACAATACAGTTTTACCTAAAACCATAAAACAATCAGATAGTGTTTAATTTGTGTGACAGGTCTTTTGTTAATTTAACCAGAATGGTTACTATTAAGGACACTAAAATATTTGACTAATATAATCTTATACAAACTGTTCATGAAGATAAGACTTTTAGGTTGAAGAAAGTAATTTTTGAAGTGATATACTAAAACTAAAACATTAAATTTCTTGGATTATCCATGAAACTGTACTATTTTCTATTTCAAGCTTTTTTCTTTTCGATTCAGTATTTTGTACAACATATTTTTTTGTTTGTGATTGTGAATATTATACATGTAAATATAATAATAGATATGAAAGCAAAACTTTCCTAATGCATATATATAATATATATAAAATAATGAAAAGTCCAACAGAATAAGATATGCAATTTTCTGTTGGACTTTTTCCTTATTTTACATGTAAATATAAACTATTGTTCTAGTTAGGTCAGCTATTGGCAAAAAATGTTATAAATGACACAATGTATCGAAATACATGTAAAAGTTGATTAACAAATTCACAGTCATAAACTAGTTTTAAACACCAGTGTATTACTAAAAAAATGGGGCATTTCAGGTAGAGAAAAAATGGTAAGAAGTTTACTTTAGTTATGAAAAACAAAAGCAAATGATTTGATTTTTAAGAGAAGTAACACTCATGAAAATAGCAAACAATTGATGAAATAAAAAGATAACAATTCATTATCAGTATACAATGAAAGTATGAGAGATTTATTATACATCTTGATATACACCTTCCTGTGCATGCAAGTTAGCAGAACAGAAATGTACAGCAGAAAAAAGTTTCATTTCGCTTATCGTTTTAAGTGCCACTTGTGTATCCAATACTAAGTTTCTGGTTATGCGTGTTGTGTTACGAGTCATAAAATTCATAATGTTTTCATAGATTTATTAGCTCACAGATATTTTCTTATTTGGAGTATAAAGTACATGACAATCTTGAGCCTTTCCGCATGTAGTGTTACAATAAGACTAGGCATGTTTGAACAGAGATATATGCCTTTGAAACTATGATATTGAGACAAAAGTTCAATAAGTGCTAGCTTTTACTTTCCCATATTTGATACATTTGAGTATTCCATTCCCTTTGATTGTTGTAGAGATTAACTCAACATTAATGAAATAAATTCCAACTGACCTGAAAATTGTATAGTACTATGAATACGTATTCATGAAGTATAACATGAAAACTCTTTGCATATAGAATTTTCTTTTCCACGGTGTTGTAGCAGTGATGTATTATATGTATTCTCTTTACAACACTAATCCTTTTGTAAAACTGAAACTTTCATTTTAAATGTGTCTATTTATTTAGCATCGACTCAAAAAGATATTTGTCCATATATACCCATTGCAGTCAAGTTTTGAGCCTGTGAATGCCTATGAATATAATATATATTATGTTGTAACTTGTATGTTTCTTTGGGGTTTTTACACATATGTCCTGTAACATTTTTTTCAATATCACTAGCTTAAAATGTCCTCATTTTAATATCCAACATTGATTTGATTGAAGACAATGGATATGACAGCAACAAGTGACCACCTCATCTGTTGTCTTGAAGCTGATGCTACATTGGTGAGGGGAAAGAAGAAGAGTGGATATTACATTCATGAAAAATATTTCAAAATACATGTAGCAGTGGTATCAAATGGTCTTTTCATTAATACATGTAATAGTCATGGGGGAATATAGTTGGTGGGGGGAAAGCCTACATTAAAACATTAATTCTCCAAAACCAGTGCAGTTTTGGTATTTATTTAAAATGAATAGTCATTTTCAAATTAAACAATATTTTGAACACTTTTCAAAGCATAGCAAAAGTTTTTATTCACAGGCAGTGATATTTCATAACAGTTTGCCTTACAGTCATAAACTTTAAGGCTCACTGTCATGACACTACAATGCTGTGTTCTTGCTTATAGTTAGAATCATTTTTGGGAAGCTCTTTATATGACTACAGAAAGCCTCATTACTTGAAATTATGGGGGGGAAAATACTCACAATATAGTACTCTAACTTCAGAAAATGCTACTTCATTGAACCCAGGCAAATCAACCAGACATTTTATTGGTGCAAAGTAATCCTTTTCACCAAGAATAACTTCTAAGGTACTATACGAATCAAAATCACCTACAGAAAATTAAAATTGACAAAATACTTTAACTTATTGACAAAACTTAAACTTAGAACAATAGCTTCATAATTTTGAATTAGATATACTTTATGTTTACTAAAATAATAAAAGATGTTACCAATACATAGGTGAGGTTTTTAACTACTAATAAAGCTCTACAAAACTTTAAACAATAGCTTAATGATTTTTAATTCTGATATATATACAGGAAATGGATAATAAATAAAATAAAAAATCTCCTAACACTTAAAAATGACACTAAGTGTAAGCCTTAAGCATATTCTGTATTCGAAATTCTGCCTTGTTTTAACAAAAAATTACAAAAACTTGATTTTAAAAATCTCTATATAGCTATGTGAGTTTAACATGATAAATTTTGCATGTTTTGAATCATCAATGACTCTCTCGGGGTTCTTCATTTTTAATTTTTGAACAAAATAAAACTTCTAATGATATTTGAACCGGGATGGGATGGGGCAATTTTAACATTATCTTTTTATGGATTATCATTATTCTCAAATAAGGTCATCTGGTCTCACTTTCAACATCTGACCTGCTCCTGTCCAGGATGACACCTGGTGGACTGTTCTCAAGAGAAGTAAGCAATGTAAGCAAAAGAAAATGTTAGTCAAAAGTTGAAAATTGATATACATGTAACAATAAACATGCATGTTATATATAGATGTATCAATCTACATTATTTTTTGTTTGATATCTTGGAATGACAAATTTGTAAAAATGTTTAGATCAACATCTCAACATAAATGTACAGCCAGCATTCTTACCATCCTTATCTTCATCTGTAAAGTAAGAAGTTGCTTGATTTGTCAACTCATTTTGTCCCATAAACCATCTAATTGTTGCAGGGGGGTAACTGTCTTCAGCAATACATGTCAAATTGTTGGCTTCATTTTTCACTGGGTTGAATACCTTGACACCTCCTTGCTTCCACAATAAGCTAACTTGAATAGGTTTCACTGCAAAGGTGCATAGTACATACAAAGTCTTCAATCTTGGTACTAAAACAATCTAGCAACTGTATCTTGTGAACTATTACATGGGAAATTATTTTTTTATATTAATTATTACTATGCATCAGGGGAGTTTTACTTTCTTTCGAATTATTTTTATTTTCAAAATGAATTTAATAATGGAGGTTTCATTCACCTCTTCAAAAATGACTTTTTTGACTAAAAAAATGACATAGCATAGAAGAAAACTGCATGAATTACATCATCAAAATCAACAAAAAGATACATAGACCAACAATTTAAACTTTTGACTGGTTACAGTTTAAATTGTTGGACTATTATTAAACTGGTTAGATGAATCTACACAAGACTATAAAAAGATACATTACGACCATTGGAATATTTCAAAATGATAACTTTACCAAGAACAGTGAGATATGCTTCAAATCTGTCAGGGAACAAAACGCATTCATAGCGTCCTTCATCAGCAAGGTTGACATCAAATATGTTCAGTCTATACTTATCAGTTATATCGTATTTTGTATCATTTTTCACTAACTCATTTGTGGCGAGTAACTCACTGGGCCCTGGAGTAACCTTAGAAAGGAGGAGGAAAATATGTATGAAAGCTATTGATTAACTTAGTTATTTTGAACAATTTACTCTATCATGGATCTTGAAACCAATAATATATTTGGTAATATGATTATACTACACGTATAGTTGTAAAAAAAGGTGATGTTTATCATTTTAACACTTGAAAAGTTCTGTTAGTTAAAAAAGACACTCTCCCTGTTTGGTTTCCTATTTTGATATTAAATGAGAAAACTGTGCATCTGTCATAGAAAAAAAAATCAGCTTTGGAACTTAAATAGCCTTGAGCCCATGACTGATAGCTTGGGTGAGTTTATGATACAACTTACAACAATGTAAGACATGATCGAATGTGAATATCTATGGCCTTTTCAAAGGCTTACCCAAAGAGGTAAAGCACAGGAATGTCTTACCTTGTAGAATTGCATGACTCCACCAACACCTTGATCCCCAGTTATTCCACAATGGAAGGAAGCGTTACCTCCCAAAAAGGTAGAGATGTTAGAGGGGAAACTTGTAATGGCTCCATTTGTATGGAGATCTAAAATTAGGAAATGAATTACAGATATAAATGTGTCATATTCATTTATTCATTTCTTTATTGTCATCAAAAAATAGTATAAGATTCAAAATATTAAAAACATGTTTTTTTTAATACTAGTTTTTGATCAATAGATGTGGGGAAAAGAACACAGAGGAAATAATAATCGAGTGCCCTCTATATGCAATATATTTGATGACTGTTTACCAAAAGGGTGTCCATCTTGAATGGGTGCCATCTAAAAATAGCTACTCTAGCCTTGCATAGATCATAATGCATGTATACTTTGAATGCATGCTTTGAAGCTTCTTCATGTTGCCCGTTATATAGTTTGTAAATTGCATGTATAGGGCCTTTAATATTATTCTAAATTTAGGCACCTTGGTAAGTCAGTGAGAATCTTGAAATTACTTCTAGTCAAATGTATACTTAATTCCATGTGTTTCTTGCAATGTATAGAAACCCAAGAGAAAAACTTCTAACTTCATTTATCAGACTGAGGAAACAAAATATTTTACAGCATTTTAGCATGACAAAGAGTGAAACCTTCATCATTGGACTTACATCACCAAAATGCGAAAGTATAACAATGTCATAATTGAATCAATATTTTCCATTGGATTAACATATTTGTACCTCATATTCATGAACACAAAATCTTTAGAAATAGCTATGCGTATCCAAGGATGGAAATATTGGGATAATGTCAATGTTGATTTATCAGCTTAATTGTCTGTGATTGCCAATAACTAGTAATGAAACAAGACATAAGAAAATCCTTGGCTTAATCTACATTTGAACCTGTGTAAAAAAATATGTCATTTCCACACATCTCCTGATGAAATATTCCACAATGTAACAGTAGTATTCAAACCAAAAGAGAAACAATCAACATGTTTACTATTGAAATTACTCCTATTAAGTATCATATCATTGCATGTGGTCCTTGTAATTATAATTGTTCTAATAATATGTATACAGCACTCCCTTACATAGTTGATTGGCTATTTCTATGATCTTTTCATAATGACGTCCATAATGATGCATTAGAGATTAAACATATCACAATAATCATCTCTTGGAGAGCATCTCTTTTTCACTTTATTTCTGTTTTATCAAATTTGTATGTACAAGAAGACATTTATAGTATATTTCTTGAAATAACATAGCATTAAAATCTAACTTCACACAAGACTATTTAATTGTCAAAATAAAGTGAACTGCTCATCACCCTTTTCGCCTGCTGTTTTATTTTTTTCTTATATTTTATCCCATTTTGTTGCTCTTTGTTAAATGCTAGTCAATGAAATCTTTGATTTACAAAAATATTAAAACGTTTTTTTTAATCCAATATTTCATTGACTATAATTCTGCTCAAAATCAGTGTTTCGTGAATTGTTTTCTTCAAAAGAGTAAATAATGATGTAATGGAAAGATTGA
>JAVSBT010149204.1:0-14522 GCA_033118115.1 Pharyngocirrus eroticus | reverse complement strand
TTTTGTGAAAAATGCCCACCAGAACGCTTAATGATTCATGTGTAATATTTGATTCTTATATCAAAACACATCATTTGTACTGGGTGAGCCTGCGTCCTCATCGGATTTGCACATCAAAGTCACAATTTTCGGGCTCAGCTGTCAGACTAAAATAGTATGGTCATAGATTTCATTACATAATTTCAGTGTAAGCTTTAAAATTTACAAGTTCCTATACACACCTTTTTATATCAATGGAGATGGCTGACTACTTCTCCTTGTGCAATCATATGAAAAAATTAGCCTCACCTAAATACCTGATATAAGTACACATATAGCAGCTCTTGTGATATTTTACAGGGAGAAGCAAGCACAGACAGGCCTAAGAATGTTTTGGAAATGATGAAAGAATGGCGGAATGATATGGGAAGTCGGAGTGACTCAGTGAATGGAGAGGAAGAACAACCAGTGAAAATTACAGAAAAAATTAGCCCACCTGTACAAGAAGAACCTCAAAAGAGCCCTGCAAAAGCAACAAAAGTTTCTAATAAGTCAAAAGAAAAGGTATGTGTACATTTATCAGTACTCTTATATCTAGCGTAACCTTGCAAATGGATTAATATTTTGTAGCTTGGTATTGAGACTAATTTTTTGTATTACTGTATAACAATTGTGTGTAACATAAAGGTTTGAACAATCACTGTTAAGACTACAATTTCAAAACACAAAGCTTCTTTAAATCCTACTGACCATATACCAGTTATTTTATCACTGCAAAAGGTTTATTTGGTTCTTTGGTTTGGTTGTGTTTCTTTTTAATTCTCAAGTAATCTAACAGATTTTGAGTTATTTTGAGTTATATAGAGTTGATCGGCATTCTCACCTGTTAATGTTAGTTTTTGCAACTAGAGGAACCCTTCCTATCCACATACATCAATACACATACTTCCAATGTTATGTTAGGAACATCATAACATTTGATAAGTAAAAAGGTCCCATTCTCATTTTAGAAAAAAACATGAGGTAAATGAAATATCAGAACTGTAAAAAACAATAGTAAAATCAGATATGTCGCGCCTCTGTTTTCAACTTCATATTGCAATAGTGTTGATATGTGCTTGATCAGAGTTGTAATACATAAAATCACCTTTATCCCTTTTTTGGAGCCAAACACTGATACTGATAGCTCCAATTTTCTCCAATCTTGTGGGCAGTAAGTATTTCTACTTGCAAAAGTATCTCTTACATGGTGTGATACTTAAATTCAGACAGAAAATGCCGATCAAGTCTATATTAGTTACAAATCTCACCCAAGACTTGTAACCACTCTTCTTCTTCACCGTATTTACCTTTAGGAATCAACATCAAGTAAAAAGCAATGGAGCAATAACAACAATAATAGTAACAAATCACCGTCTATCCACAGAGTTTCCACAGAACCATTTCTTACAATACCTGTATGTACTGCATAGTTGATTTGATTTCTGTGAATTGATAGTTTAAAAGCTGAGCTGGGGAAAGCAAAGGAACCAAAGCACAGTGTAGAAATGAAAGTCCACAAAAAGAAACAATAAAAAAAATGTGGATGCATCCTATGCATGTATTTATATAATTCTAGTCCAGATTGCTAAAGTTCCTGAATATGACGGTGCTTATCAAAAATTATGCTTGTCAAATGTACTTTCTTACAGCTCAGCCTTTTTACTATGTACTTATATGGTGGGATAATTGATATCCATACCTCTGTTTAATCAAAGCAACAAGATTTGTTGGTTGAACAAATAGTAATTCATGTTTTAAAAGCTATTTAGGACCTGCTAAAATTATTATTTTGCACCTATAGTAAGACACATACAAGTATGTTGAACAAGCCCCTCAATTATAAGAAACAAATTCCTGAATCTAATTCTTGGTTACATAGCTTTGTATAGAAATATATGTCTATCCTTCATAGTTCAATCTTTCATTGGTTATTTTTTTAAAGTTGCATTCATAGAACATCATTTGCATTATTTTTTTCTCACCACTTTTTCTGCTTATCTTCTTCAAACTTATAGTCACCCAATCCACGCTGTAGCAGTATTCCAAGATCTGGTACAAAGAGTAAATCTCCTGTAGAAAGAATTTCAAATGTAAAAGGCCGCAGTCTATCTTCTACAAGAACAGGGCATCATACAGCACGGACAACTGCTACAAAAACTACAAATGGGACCCAAAAACCTGCCGCTGCTGAAAGTAGAATAAAAAAGAAGAGTAGGTGATTTAGTCCACCATTGAACTAGCCATATACAAAACAAGATGCAATATGCATTTGAAGGGAGAGCCACAGATAAAAAGACTATTCTAGATTGCATGGTCTTTTTTTCAGAGAGCTTTTTCATTTAGCTTGATTAAATGAAAATGTTCCATCAAAATGTCAATGTCTCCAAGCAGTCACCTATTGGCTTATATACTTTATATATAGAAACATATGGATGCTTCATTATTGACATACACAATAGAATAGTAAAAAGTAATAGGAATGTGAATAGTTCACTTTGCGACTCCAAAACTTATGTTTGAATCTCACAAAGAAACACATAGAAGTTTATGATTTGGCTCAAGAAAACTAGTGTCAATATATTGGCTGCAATTTATCAAGCTAAATGTGCTCTCAATATGAAGTATTTGAATCTTTAGAAGAATGTGCCACAAAAAGTACAAAGAGTCTTGCCAATATCACCTCAAAAGTATTGTCTTGAATGAAAGAGAGAATATAGTTTCAAAGCTGAATATTGCACGTACAGTGCTAAAATATTTCCCATATTCCGTCCATTTATTGTTCAAAGGTGATATTTATTTGAAACAGATTCAATAAAAAGATTGTCTGTGATAACTTAAGATTATTACATAGGAAAATATTTGAAACCATTGCTATATATTTTGTTATGCAAAGAAAAGAATTATCAATTTGAATATGTATTAATGTATTATTATTTAAGATATTTATTTTTGCACTTTTTTCATTTATCTGTAAATTTAATTTTTCTTGTTAAGAAAATATTTGTGATTATTGTCATGATCCGTCCATAATTATATTGTTCAAGACCAAATTGTTATTTTTGAAGCATGCAAAATATTAAATCTTGCCTCAGGGAGGATTTATATAAGTCTATAATACTGGTCATTAAACCAACTTACAGCAAGGGAGGTCAATTAATTATCTAAAAGAAATGTACTGGCATTCCATGGGTTCTTGATTAATTAAAGAAACGCTGATTCAAGTGAAAAATAATTGTTAGATATTTCACATTATTTTCAATAGTGTACAATGAAAATTTTATTTTAAGTGATCTTCACCTTTTACATTCAACAGTATTATTTCTTAATTCATACATGCTTCCAAAAGTTTTGTTTTTTTCTTCAGTTGAGCAAGTTTTCACTTTTAAATGTTTAAAACAGAGGTGGTGTGATATGATGATTGAAAATTTATAGGTTTAGTTGTAAGTAGCATGCATATTTTTCATTTAATGTAAACCTTAGGATAAAACCATGTCACATGCTCATAGTCCAGTATGAAAAGGAGAATAAAATTAGGTCACTTAAAAAGACACATAAAAAAAATCCTCGACTTTTCCCTCATGCTTGTGATATTATGGGCTGCAATGGCTGACAAAGATTTTCAATAGGAATTCAATATTGTAACCTTCCCCTGTGGATTGATTTGAACTTCTCACTTATATCACTAGCTAGAATGTTATAATGCTATAAGTGTGTGTGTTCAGATAATGGAAATGATGTAATAATTAATAGATCTACAAGGAACAAGTATTGATATAATGTCGTAGATTCTCATTGATATTGATTTAATGTAGATGTTCTTGAATTTAATGAAGCTAATTAATCTCTGTTGGCAATGCATGACGTATCATAATTCAAAACAATAACTTTGTATTATTTATACATTTATCTGCGGTTATAAAAAAATCTGAGTTTGACTATTTTGTCAAAATATAGTCTAGTAGACCCTCAAGGTTGTTAATAACTTGATGAGACCAATTTATTATAATATGTATATGAATTGAGGAACAAATCAACTGAAAAATATTCAGAACTTTTGATTTGCTTGGATAGATAAATTATGCATAAGATCTTGCCAATATACGAGTTATTTTGAGACATATTTGGTATATTCATTACTTTGATAGACTGGATCCAATCACAACTTAAAATCAAAATATTTTGTAGATTCAAGCTGCCGGCATTTTTTTCCCTGTGATAATCAAGCATTCTTAAATTTTAAAATGAAAATTTTATTTCATATAAATTCTAGACTTTAATGACCAATACAAATGTTATGAAGTGCAAAATAAGTAAAAACAAATGTTGTCAGTTTTATGAGATAAATGTTTATTTTAAGACCCTTTTAAAGGTCTGTGCTGCAGGGACAGCTCTCCATACAAAAATGTATTAACTGAAAGTATCTAGACCATAGAATAGCATACTTGTAAACCAAACAGTATCATGCCATTCTATGGTATTAGCTTCTTGATTATAAAAAGAAAAATAAGAGATGAACTCAAATGGTCAATTTCCAAAATTGAATCAAGTGAAAATAGCCTTTTGCTTTCAGATATTATCTCGGTGTGTTTTATTAGTTGAAATAGAATAAAAAAAGGAAGTAGAAATCTTGCCATTTGTTCTTGCTGCGAGATTAGTACTTTCTATTTCAGTCTGTGTTCTAAATGTAAAATAATGTAAGACGTATGAGAATAAAAATTAGATGACTTTTTTTTGATATTCTGTTTTGTTGAGTAGTCTCTTTGTACTGTTAACTATAACCTCATTACATAATTTGTAAAGATTTCTATACACACAAAGTATAATAGATCATGAATATTTGAAAAAATGCACATGTTTTTTCACAATTTTACCACCAACACAAATTCCAATATTTATATATTGGCCAATAAAACAGATCATGTCTAATCTCAAGAAAGTGAAATAATTTGGCAATCATTTTGGATGAAAGGTGAAGGAACTAACAATTCACCTGAATGGATTTTTACAAAACTTTTATTTTAATATTCAATATTCTAGATATATTCCAAATGGTACTGTACTCAAATCTTATTTCTATGAAAATATGACATCCATCCCATTTAAAACTTTTGTCCTTTATTTTTAAAGAAATGTTACACTACTTGCTAGAAAAGATATGCCATTCACGAACATCATGTTACTGTTCATAAATTTCCTGTATTGTATTTGTATTTTTTTACTAAATCAATTCTCAATTATCTTTGTGAAACAAAATTTAAAAATTCTGAAACAGATTCTATGTATGAATCTTGAGATGGATACAACGGTACAGATCAAGTAACACTTATACTACAGATAGAACCCTCAAGGGCCTTGCATTTTCACACACACATATACACAAAAAGGTTTATCTATCAACTTGAAGATTTTACAAAGTTCATCATTTTTGCTTTCCCTTCTTTTTTTTCTGGCACCTCAGTTAACAACTCAGTTTCTATAGATTTTTCTCCATTGTCACTTTCAGATTTCTTTATTTCTGCATTTTTATCTTCTTTCTTCTCGGGTTTATCTCCATTATCTTTCATATCAGATTTATCTCCATCTTCTTTCTTCTCAGGTTTATCTCCATCTTCTTTCTTCTCAGGTTTATCTCCATCTTCTTTCTTCTCAGGATTATCTCCATCTCCTTCTTCCTTGTGAAACCCAAAGCCTTCATGACGTCTAGTGCTTCCCGTCAGCTTTTGTTCTAAACTTTTCTGATATTGGTCTTCCAATTTTTTTTCTCTATCTGGATCCTCATTGATGTCTGCAAAACAGGGATACATAATTTAGACTATACCCTAATGTAATTTTATAAAGATAATGAGAAAATGAAACTGAAGAAAGTTCCTTGATATCACCATTGCTCGATTGATTTATCAAGACAAACATAACTATGCCTTTGACATGGAATTATAAAGTGATGCCTTTATATTTTTGTTTAGTATATATACTTACGATGTTTCTCTTCTGACTGATCTCCAATGACAAACTTCCCTGATGCTTTTTTCTGTTGTAAAAAGATAAGGAAATCGTTATTTTGATTCTTTTTAATAATAAGCAAATTATTGATAAAATATAAAAAGGAAACGGCAAATGTCATGAGGTGAAAAAAATATTACAATCTTTGTAGAAACATTTAGTTTGATTCTCAAGGTTACACTTTTAAAAGCATATGATTTATTGATCAATCAAAAATGATTATCAAATTATATTTTAGCAGCTCACACATATTTTTATTAAAGCAATAAGAGTACTCAACCTTTCCAGCACCCATTAGCCTTAAAAATTTCTGCTTCCTATCATCGTCGCCAAGATCAGCCGTTTCCCATTCATTCACTGAATGTACCTTAAAAAATACATAATGCAACAACAGATTGTGAATTAAGACAGCACAAATTATGAACTTCAGTATAAAAATAAAAGGTTCATATTAAACCTAAAAAAAAAAAATTTGCCTATTAATTTACAACGTCCACATCATTTATAAAATGCATGTCAAACTATGAATTGTAAGAAAACGTTTAGATGGAATAAACAATAGTGTGTAACTGTAGTTATAGAATAAGGTTGCAAACTGAAGAAATCCAATACTCCCCAATATTGACAAGTTGGATACGATTGCGATACTGATTAGTAAAAAAGTAAGAGCCTACACTACAGGCTAAAGTAAAGAGGCACTGCTTCTTTGAATTTGTTCAGTTTGGGGGATATTTGTCTAAAGCTCAACCTTTAATTTGTCGTGTGGTCGCTTTGTGCCTTTCTGTTCATTTTCTAGATTCGTTGAAACGTCGGTTTCTTTTTCACTCATTCTGATGTAGGACAAGTCAGTGTTTTTACAAGCGCTGTGCAACTACTGGACATCTACCGGAAGTTGCAAGTGACACAGGGAGCAGACTAAGAAAAATTTAGCACTAAAGGTTTTTAAAGTCAACAAAATGTATAATACGATATAAATCTAAATTTATCATTAAAATATAAGATAAAATATCGCCAAGTACTTAATATAAACGTAATTTTGCCATATTGATGCTCAATAATTTCTCCCCATCTACTTCCTTTCAGCCATTATTTCTGTCAACCATGGTTAGTACGTGTGGAACTGATATTGAAATCAGTTAACATCTTGTTAAAATAATATGTTTAAGTATGAAAATTGACTATGTTTATGCAGATATTAAATGATCTTTCTGTTCATAACCTTTATTTTTCTTAATAATCTAGAGATATTGGTCATTTGTCATCATAAACTCAATCAGTCTGTGAATTTTCGTAAATGTTGGGAATCGTAAATTAACGTGTGTATTGCTTTCAATCATACAGGTCAACGTACCAAAGGCACGTAAAACCTTTTGCAAGGGTAGAAAATGCAGAAAACACACTCTGCATAAAGTGACCCAGTACAAAACAGGAAAAGTTTCCTTGTATGCTCAAGGTAAGTTCATCATTTTTGTGCAATGTTATGTTGGTCCAATCTAGATTGACCGTAGTCGAATTTTGACACTGAAAGATGGAATACCTGTCTTAAATTTACAGAATATCTATCAATACTTACTTATTGTTGGACATTTGTTCATTTATTATTATTATAATGATACGACTCCGGACATGGTGCAGAACATTTTAAAGGAGAAGACTTACATATTATAATTTCTGATCTAGTCTTTTTGCATTCACAATGATAATGTTATAGTTATACTCTGTTCCAAAATCTAGTTATTATTAATCACACTTATGACTGCATTTAGGTTGAAATGAAAAATGCAACTAATTGTATCTTAAACTTAACTTCACTAGAAACTTCATATATTTGAATGTACTTGTCTTCCAGGTAAAAGGAGATACGACAGAAAACAATCCGGATATGGAGGACAAACTAAGCCTATTTTCCACAAAAAGGTAAATAATTTCACTTTGTTTTTACCACCACCATATTTACAAGAATTGTGGATGGGAAATGTAATTGTCTGATGGTGAACCCCTGTTTGGGCCTTATTGTGACTTTAATTTCCTAAAGTTATCTGATTAACTCGAGCTTATCAATTGAAAAAGGCCAGTAAATAAGAACCTGTTAACTAGTTACAGCCCTATAAGCAAAAAGTTCTTCCTCCACAACAGCATCCTGCTGAAATTTGGAATTGTGGTTTCCACAACCCAAATCTTGAAAGTTAGGATTGTGGTATGGAAGAAGAGAAATATTGGCACTTCCCTGGTCTGAGACAACAGCAAGACCGCTTTCTTAATGTCTCATTGCTGTTGTCTTTCTGAGAATGCTACATTAATGTTTATCCTTTTAATGGATTAATATAGTTCACCTTAAAAAAAGTATTACTAGTAAAAAAGATTTGGCAGCCGGGTCAGAATCCCATTACCTATTCTTAAGAGCAGGCAGAAACCTCAGAATATTTACCCCATCCCAGGTTGTGGCCACAATAAATAAGAAACACTTACATTTGTCGACCCTAAGGATACAATAAAGGAATTTTAGTCTGCAGGCATGTATAGGAAATGATAGTGGTATGAAGATCTTGCAGGTCTACTTATCTATATAAGAGGGCTTGTATTGTCCGAGACCCTGTATTCAAATTGAACACAGGAGGAATCCTTTAATACTAACAAGTACAGTTTTGGGCAGCTTTGATGATGTTTAAAATCTATTAAGATATTTATTTTCTTAGTTAAATGCAATTAATATAATTATTCAGCACATCAATAGTTATGATTATGATCTCTGCCATAGTAATGTGAAAAGTACCACATTTTTTTAACTGTTTCCATTTTGCTAGCAATTGAATATTGTAACCCACCCAGAACTGAATGAAATAGATGCAGAATTTCATCTACAATTCTCTTGCTTTATTGTCTAAAATGTTTGCAATAAAATGAACTACTTCCACCACAACAGAGTCCTGCTGATATTTGGAATTGTAGTTTCTGCAACCCAAGTCTTGAAAGTAAGGATTGTGGAATGGAAGGAGAGAAAAATAGACATTTTCTTGGTCTGAGACAATGCAGGACCGCTTTCTTAATGTCCCATTGCCATTGTCTTTCTGTAAATGTCACAATATTTAGTTGAAATAAGTTTCATAAGTGTATTATTGTCCTACCCAAATAGCAATAATTAATATAAATCATTTTTATCCTAGGCCAAGACAACAAAGAAAATAACATTGAAGATGGAATGTACAGAATGTAAATTCAGAAAACAATTATCCATCAAAAGATGCAAGCATTTTGAATTGGGAGGAGACAAGAAGAAGAAGGTAAGATTCCACTGGTTGAGACACTTATTACTAAAACTATAAAAGGACAAACTTCATTTGATTTGAGTAAACATTGTTAGCCAACTTTCAAACACTGCACATTAAAAAAAAGGGAACCTTCAATCAGAAATTAAAGCTTTAATTATTTTTATTTTTTGTACTTTCAGGGTCAAATGATTCAGTTTTAAATGGATATATCAGTGCTATTATCATCTCACATGTGGACTTTTCAATAAGAAGTGACTGAATAGATGTGGAAAATATACCATCTTGTACAAAGTGACAGAGAAAATAAAAAAAAATCTAAAAAAAATCACTCCTATTAGTTTGTTCATGTTCTCACTCTCTCTTGGTTTGTGCTTTGGAGAGAAAAAAGTTCTTAGCTATATCCAGTGGCAATTAATGAGACCAAAGTTTAGGGGGTAAGCATAAGGTTGTATTGTTGCACAGTCCTAAAGGGACATGTTGATAGCAAAGGTGGAGTTGAGCTGTAAAAGAAAAAAAGTTCATTGAATATGTTAAAATTTAAAAAAAAACCAATTAAATGCATCATTCAAAATTGAAAAAATATCCTAAGATTACAAAAATGAATATATTAATTTGCGATCTTTATGGAAGTTCTGTATAGCGCAGGACCAAAAGTTACCACAATGACATCCATAGGAAAAGTCAATACCCATCAAATATCGCACAGCCTGTCTAGGATAGTGCATTCTTATCAATGAGCTTTTAGCCGGAGGCTGTCCACCTGGCGGTAATAGGCTGGTTGGGTTGTTCTGTCAAAATATTCTCTAAAATACCATTGGCGTCCATGCTAAACCACGGAAGATAAATAATAGTAAAAGTGGTTAAATTATGAAAATAATTGCGGAATAGACACTATAAATGATAAAGCAATATGTAATACAAGACTTTTTAGAAGAAAAAACATTCTGTTCGAACATAAATTTAAAACACGTCTATCATAACGATAATAGGTCAATTTTATGTGTTATCTTTGCAAAAGAGTGTGGTTTGGAACTAGGCCACCAGGTGGCGAGACAATCACTGGCTACATGCTCATTGCATGTGTTAAAAATACAGAGCTCTGGATAGTGGGAGTGAACCTCTCCAGCCTACAGTGTACTTGAAAATCTGCATTGCAGAACACCCACCCCAAGGCCTTTGGAGAGGAGTGCCTTATTTACAAACTATTTTTCTCTCCTTTACCAAACTCAATGTTAGCCAATTTAAAGATCAAATTTAGGTGCTTTTTAGAATGGTTCTAATCTGCCCCAAACCCAAGGAGCATTCGATTACTCCAGAAATTCCTGACCCTGTGCATGATAAAGGATGTTATCTAATATTAAGTTCAATTTAGATCTTAGACGTCAGTCTTTGACAGATACATATACTACCATTATGTTGTCTCTATGTGATACTGCTATATTTTTGTTAAAACCGTGGTTTATTTCCATTATGATGAGCTGTCTTTTAGGGTTAAAACTTAAAACTAAGAATATGTCTTAACCATTTTTTTCTTTTTTAGAATAAATATATTCTCCCACATTAATGACTTTGGGAATATCTTTATGGCTGAAAGACGATGCAAGTTGCAAGACATATATCACAATAATAAAATGAGTGGAAGCCTTTCTTAGATATCAAACAATTAAAAATTTATTGTTCTTGAAAAAATACAATATGATAACAGGTCTACTACAATAAAACAGCAATCTTCTACTTACAAAAATACCATCAATAAAACTCTACAACTTAGTATACAATGTATCAAATTCTTTTAATAATACTGTTCATTCTGCTTCCTCATAATTATGACCGACTTTGTTCAAGATGTAAAAAAGTTGGGGACTTTGGTATTAATTGAAAAAATAATATGATCGAGTATTGATACCATGGCATGGTTTACAAGTACAAACAAGTGTAAAATGTTTGGTCGATTTTAAACTCTCAGTAACTGTAGTAAATTACACAAGAACTAAATTTATAAATACAATGTGTTCTGTTAACAGACCAGTGTTTTTTCAAAGTTTGTGGGCCACTCTCTTTTTACAACAAGATTCACACAACTATGATAGTATAATGGTAATTGGTCTTTACCCTTTTAAGGTACTTAAGTTTCATGTATAAAGCCTCTCAGTTACATTCAATTGAAACTTTTAAAGCTACAAAAGGTTTTTAAAGGTTAAAATTTAACAATCAAAATTAAACAATTCTCAACATAACTTTATAATTCAACTTTTCAGTGTACATAATATTCATCCCAATTTTTATAACGGATCTCATATAAAGCTTTTTCATAAAAATACTAAAAGAAAACTTTAATTTCTTATCACTATGACAAGGTGTTATAGAACATATTAAAGCAGGTTTTACAAAAATATTCTTTTATTCTTTGCAATTAATCAGAATAGCAACATACAAAAGTACTTAAATAAAACTTATTCTACAGTTTCTGTAAGTTGAAACAAATCAGGTTCATATTTATCAAAACCCTCAGCTTTTTCTTCCCTTTCCTGTTCTTCAATTGCTTGATTTGTGTCTGAGGGAAATTCCTCTAACTTTCTTCTCTCTTGTTCTTTTTCCCAAATTTCATCATGAATAAATTGATGGCGAACTTCTGACTTGTTAGGATGCATATGGCTAACAAAAGATTCCCAGTTAACATTTTCAATCCCTAGTGCTTTAATTTCTTCTAATTTCAGATCCAAATATTGAAAATGATCTTCAGGTCTTTCAATCATTAAGCCAGCAATTAGGCTTTCAAACATCTTTGGAATGGAGTTTTCACTTAAGTAATCTTTGGCTAATGCTCTTTGTGTTATGGGACCAATTGGTTTAATTTTATCTTCCTTGTCGAGCTGTTGGTTGGAATTTGATGCCATTTTATAAATTGCTTCAATGCTGCCGATCTATAACACTAAATATCTTTTCTTTGGTATTTTGCACTCTTTTTTCCCTGTTTAAAGCCTCTTGGTTAAGATGATTGCAGCATGTTCTTCATCTTTACATCATATTTTGGCAAAAGTTGGCACTGGTTGCATTTTTATAAAAGTTTATCTGAAAGTATACAAGTGGTGCTCATAATTTGGGCAAACCTGACCATTTTGATATATATGTAATTCTAATCTAAAACATCAGAGTGTTTTTTATTACACTTCAATAACCAAAATATAATTATCATAATTTTGTATTATTCATTCAATATACAGATCTAAATCTGAGAGCCAGACTCCATTGGGCAAATATAAATAGAATATAAATCATAAACAATACCCTCTTAAATATTATAAGATATGTTTATTATCATAATTTATATCGTGTAAACTGGTGCTATAAAACGTGTTAAAATATTGAGACTTTTGTTTTAATTGTAACAATAAAATGTATCTAATAGTCTCGCTTTTGGTCAGTGTGGATATAAAAACTGGATGAAAATTGAAACCATTCAATCCACTGAGCAATGTTGTCCACCCATAGTTATGTATAAACAAATACCACCCCTACAAGTTTGTTGAATCAAATCACATCAAAGATTAGTCAATATGTTGTTCACATTGATAATTTTTTTTAATTAAGGAAAAGTGAGAACATTTTTAATATAGTTAACAGTTGATTGCTGTCATAAACTGATAAAGATTAAAGTGAAAAACTTTACGATAAAGTTTAACCTTCTAGCCTTTTTCTTCAACATATTTCTCCTGAATCTGTGCTCTATTTTTTTGAGAGTAAATCAATTTACATAAACAAAACAAACTCTTACAACTATGTCATCGCCTCTTTTTTTATGAACGTCACCAAAAGTGCTGAATATGTCGAGGAAAAAGACAAATATTCTCTCAGCAAGCAAGTTTACATTGTCAACAGAGCTAACGACCTAGTGACGAAAAATAGATTCGAATGTATATTATCGCTATATTAAAAACAAAATAATCATTGAGTATCATGTATATTTTACAATTATCAAAATAATATTTTATTGTAGAATTATATGGTTGTTTATCAAATAAAAATATACTTTTCTCTCTCGTATATTTATTTTGCTTTTCGGCCAGTTTTACATTGTTGACTTGCAAAGGTGTTCTTCGATCTGAAAAAGTATCCCGTCTATTAAAATATGTACACATCAAATAATTGAGTTTAAATGATCAATCAAAAGATGATTAGGTGATTTAAGGCATTATTTTATCATTATAGTTGATGTTAAAATTATCGCAGAGACAGTTACTATTTTATGATTTGAGAAGTCCCGTACCACAAATAACCCTAGAAAGCAACGTGCACACTTTGATTTCCCTTATGTCCCATATGGCTTTTCATATTATGAGTACTGTCAAAACTCGGGCTTGAATTCAGGTGAGTCATGTAGGTATAAGATATCAGTATAGATCTTCTGTTTTATGTAGCAGAAGTTACTGGACCCAGAATACTATAATATTTTGTGAGAAATTCAAAGAAAATGGATAGTAAACATTCTGACAGTAGGTTACATGTTTGTCCTAACTCTGTATGGGTTACTTTCTGACAGCTCCCAAACCTAGTTTACATACATTAAGTCAACCTTTTCTTAAGTCTATGCATCGTTGACCAATCTTGATAATCATTTAAGTAAATTTACTCTTTTTCATACTATTAAAAGACATAAATAGGCCTGATGCCATTTTCTTCGATGATCCAGTCACTCAGTGTGATGGATATAAACTTTTTTACCTTTGAAGTTTGAATTAGGCCTATGAGTAACACTTATTGGATGTTGTATTTATGCTGTTTCAAAGTAGCCCTCTGTACTGATGGGTGCATATTCCTTGGCTTGATGAAACGTTATTACATACTATGGCAGTATGTGGCAACGACTGGACAGTTCCAACCCACTTTATTGTTCTAACGATATGCAATTTGCTCTCTGTAATTTGTGAAGGAACTATTCAGGCAGGCATAGTTCAGTACAACAATGGTCAAAGCTATGACAACTAGAAAGATGATTATGACCCTGAAATGTTAAGGGTGGAGTCATCTTTCCGCTGAACTAACATTGGAAGTATTGCCAGTGATAGTTTCAGAATTTTTTGATTTTGTGGGTTTTCTTTAACCTTTGCTCTTTACCCCAAACCAGCAATGAATAGCACCGTTCTGGGTTCGCTGGGATCCTGGCGGTACTTGCGGTCTGTGCGTGGGGTCTAAAGTGTTGCGGAGAATACTCAGGCCACTTTACGTTACAAT
>JAVSBT010149093.1:3728-14525 GCA_033118115.1 Pharyngocirrus eroticus | reverse complement strand
AAAATGGTGGGAAGAAGTCTTCTTGTTTTAATTAAATGCCCTTTTATGTAGGTGGGAATAGAAGGGGTTGTTCACATGATATCAACTGATTATATCTGCAAGGATTCATTCAGGGAAAATGCCAAACATTTGACTGTTGTGATAGTAGTATAAAAAATTCCCTGTTCTGTATTGAGTAACTTGAAGGGAAAACATATTTCACAGGTTTTAAACATTTTTCGAAACTTATCCCCAAAAATTGGTTTTAATCCAATTTTCATAAAGACAAAATAATACAGCATTTCATAATGCTTTATTGTTCCAGATAAAGTCAGCAACATACACTTTTCACAAATTCTTTGGTAACACATCAAAAGTCAATCACCATACTTTTTTGATTTGTACTCTTCAAAATAGACTTTATTTTAAGATTATTCAATGCGACGTCACATTTAAAGGCAGTGTGGTGTCTCTTTGAGAATTTCAACATACAACGCTAGTAGTAGAACCCAGAATAAAAGATCAATATAGGTCAATCAAGCTAGGTCATAGGTTATCTCTCTATTGATTGGCCTCTCGAACAGCAGGAAAAAGATATGGATCTTGGTTCTTAGATTTTATGCTCTGGGGCTATTCTCATATTCTAGAATTTACACATAAGAAATTGCTTGAGTAAATATAAGATTGTCAAACAGTTATCTAAATGTTGGAGCATCAAAGTTGTATAGGGATATATATAAAGTAGTTTTAAATCCAAAAAGTGCATGTCGAAGTAGTAGGTAAGAATATTTTTTGAATGGAAACAAGTTGAAACATCTTCACCCTTCTTAAAGTTAAAGCCAATACTACTATCTTATTTTTTTTGTTTGTTCCATTTCATGTGACATGCTAAACTTTAAACATAAAAAAAATTATGCTATTTATCTCTTGATGTCAATATGAAAACGAAAAATACATGCAAACCTAATGTTATGAAACCAATATTGTTTGTTTGCTTAGCTTTATTCTTGGACAATTAAGCATTGAATTTCATGACAAAAAAGGTCGTCTCAAAAAATGACAGATGCTATGCTGCATTCATGTGACTTGTTAAAGTTAAGACCGGAGCCACACCCATATACTAACCATGCAATGAAGGCAAAACTGTCCAAGGTGTGAAATGAAGAAAATTTTCTGGAAATGTAATTTCTATGTTAAAAAGATGATAGTCATTTCACTGGTTAGAAATAAATCTTGATTCATTTGAAAAGTTTATAATTATGTAGGTGTGTATGTAATTATCAACAAAAAACAGTCATATTAAATCATTTAAACAGCTTTTATCACTTCATTATGGATCCATCTATATCTTCTGAATTGCTTTGCCGCCCTTAGGCTTGTCTACTGTAATAGTTGAGAAGTTTACTTTGACCCTGTACATCATGTCTTCATTCAGTTCTAAACAGTTTTTTTCTATAAAACAATCGTAAAGACAGATGGGCAATCTTGCTTTTTATAGCCGCACTTCATGAAATGACCTAGATAGTTCAATGATGATTGTCCAAATACTGCTGTACAGGGCATGCATGTTCATTAATTGTCCCTAATTGACATATTTCCTGGATAATGTGAAGGTGTTAGGAAATATGTCCGTCAAAGTGACAGGTGACAAATAAGCAAATCCTTAATGTGCTAATTCATGTATAAATGAATGACATTTCTGTAAACAGTGCAATAAAAAGCTTCCAATCATTGGACATTTTAATTTTTTATTGATTATAGTACCATGACTCAGGTCCTAGAATTAGTACATTTCTAATTGTAACCCACGGAAATGCCTAGAAATCCCAGGAAATGTAAGAAAATACACTCACCTAGTGGAGGAAGTCCAACTTTGCCAGACAAATCTTTAACATTTAGCGTCACTGAAAAAAAATTTATAAAAAAAGGATCAGAAATTGAATTTTTACACAAATAAAGAAACTTGATATCGGGAGAAAACAGTAGTAAAATATGAATTATGACGAAAATTCAACAGAATGCTCGATAATTAGGGGTTACATTTAGGCCAAATCCACAGACATCATATGGTGTTTGCCTCAAGGCTGTTGGTAATAAGCCATGCCAGGAGTAATCAATGGTATTATATGAAATGGTGAATTTCAATGCATTATTTTCTTTAGCTTTCATTTTGTCACATTTCAGTTCCTTCCTAAGGGAAATGACCCTCTCTTGAATGTAAAATTAATCTTAGATTTTGCTAATATTCACAGAAATGAAGGCACAATTGTTCATTTAATGTAAGAAATCTTAAAGGATTGCTGTTTGATGGAAAGATTTGGGGCTTTGTTTTGTAATAAACAAAAGGGACTACTGTGCATCAGTACCAGTCAACAATTTGATATCAAGAAGTAAGAAAGCCACCCCAAATAACTTCATTTTGGAATTCATTTGCAACTTTTCATAGATACCATCTACATCTTCAGGCAATAATTGCCTGAAGTATAGATGGTATCTATGAAAATGTGCAAATGAATTCCAAAATGAAGTTATTTGGGGTGGCTTTCTTACTAAAACTGTACAGACACAGTCTTTTGGTGAAATTTCTGTATTTTCATTTCTTTATTTTATTTCAAGCATATTTTACAAAGGGTGACCTAATCAGTCAAGGATTTTTCTTCCCTAAGGCCTTTTGTTTTTGGTTATCATCTTTAATTGTTTTTGGGTTTTAGTTTTTGTAGACTGGCCATTCTGCCCCATTTTTTTTCTGATAGTTGCTTGACAGAAGAGGGGGCTCTAAAACCAAAACAAACCTATATATCTTTCAAGAAAGTGTAAAACACTTACTTGTTTTTTATAGTCTAAATTGCAGCACTCTGCAGACTTATTTATTAGTTTTAGAATTTTAAAATAATTTGTAGGCTAGATACAAAGGCATAATTTCAAACTTTTCAGGTTGAAGGAACACATTCAAACAGTTCCATAATTTATTTTTGAATAACATTCTACCTGTCACTCATATATTTTTCAATGAATTCTATTTTAGTACAATATAACCATGAAACTGATTTCTTATCAGATCTTCACACGTTTTCTTCATCAGATCTGCACTGCTCATGCAAGGATCTGTGAGAATATTAGCACACATTCTCACAGACGTCAATTCATAGTTTAAAAATACCAGAAAGGAACCTAGAAATATTCCTTTTCTCTAGAATAACCGATTGATTATGTTTATATTAATTACCCCAGGCTTCCTTTATCATCAAGCTAATAAACTGTGTGTTATAGTAGATCAAAGAGATCTAGAGCATTTTGTGACAATGTGTAATGCTTTGAAAAAATGAAAAAGTCAATATAAGATATTGTGTGTTTTCGTTTTGATGATTGGTTATGGGATAAATGCTGTCCTCTGTTGTTTAGCTGTAGATGTAATTGGTTATAATGAGTTTGAAAATAATTCATAATCTATTATAGTTAAGACTACATTTTCTTCAGAAAAAAATGCAAAAATCATACAACAATCCCTTCGGTACAAATTTGGTTAAAATATTACTTAAATCAAAAAAATACATTTCATTATCAATACTAAATATCATCATTATTGTAAATTATAAAATCAGAAATTATTTATTTTATCACTGTTTTTATTCCAAAATAGTACACAATGACATGATATATGACCTTCAAAAAGAAAGAGAAAAGATAGCTGACCTATTTTTAAATACTTAAAAGTATTTTTAGCATTCAAAATAAAAAAATCGCTTTTCCCATGTAAATTCAGGGCAAATGTATAAGTAAACTGATCCAACTAAAGGTTTAGAGAACCCAAATGGATTTTATATTTTCCAATAATTCTGCTTTTTTTTATCTTTGATGCCTTGAAACTATATGACGAAAATTCTTGAGACCTCTCATAGTGTAAATTCAGCATAACTACAAAAGCTAGTCGTTTAAAATAATCTTTATCAGAAATGAGGTAATTCCTCTTTTCTTGATGAAAGTATTCTTAGATGTGGGAAAATTGGCTTTGAAATAGACTTAATGACATATGTTATCTTCACATCTGTACAGTTCTCAAGACTTCTGACAAACTTCACATTTATCATCATATGTGACATTTGAAATAAAGGCTGTTAAAAGAGGTAATAAATTTGTCATATTGATCTGATGTGTGGAACAATTGTATTTCTCCATGCATAGATTTACATTGGGGTTTAACAAAAGAATAAAATAATTGTGAATGTGATTTTTTGTTGAGATATATAATAGTTAAAATAAATTATATAATAAAAAAATTTAATCCCTCCCAGACGGGGAATTGAACCCCGGTCTCCCGCGTGACAGGCGGGGTTACTCACCACTATACTATCTAGGATTGGATATTATGACAGCAAATTTATTCACTCATATACAAAAGTTTTGGTAAATTTCAACTACAAGAAGACAAAAGACTGTTTGAGGTTGCTGTTTTTTTCTTTTACCAACTTTTTTTCTAGTTGCATCTATATGTTTGTGCGGGGGTGAAAGTAGTGGTGTAAGTGAAGGTGAAAAGACCCTTCAAAGATAGAAGGGTATTTGAGACATCTGTTTATCGGTGATAAAATCTTTTTATCATTGTGTTTGACATTAGTTTAAATTCTAGAGAACTGTTCCAATAGCTACTTCTTTTAGCACTTCAATAATATCTATGCAACAGATACTCTTCATTCCTATAGGTTTTTTTGACTTATTTTCAATTCATTCCAACAAGGTTGTAAATTTTGTTTCATTTGAACGAAACTTTTTTTTCCAATTTTCCAAACACGCCCCTGATAGTGCTACTTTCCCAGGGCTGCATTAAAAGTGTTTTAGTCTAGGAACACCAAGTTGTAAATTTTGTTTCTATCAAACGTACCCTTTTTTCTAATTTCCTAAACACACCCCTTGTAAAGCTACTTTCCTATATGGCTGTATTAATAGGCTAGTTTAAGCATACAAATGGTCTTACCTTGCTTCACTTGGGAGCAATTTTTCATCTCGCCCACCCATGAGTTATCCACACATTTGAGGTGAGAGGAATCCCCTGTGTAATTACAGAAAACAAACAAATTGTTTCCATCTCGATTGACCCAGCTATCTGCGGGTGGCCTGAGGTCAGGACATCCTTTAGCTACAAAAAATGAAGAGAAAGATATGAAAATCATAATTATTATTAGACTTATGTAAATTCATCTAATCAGGTGTAGTTCAATAAAAAAAATTATAATTTTGACTGATTAAAAGTGTAGCTTACTTAAAGAGCTTTCGATCTCTCTCTTCTGATATAAAGTATAAAAAATATTATTATAATTATTATTGTATGAATTTATTCATTTATTTATCTAGGAAAGATAATGAGCTCAGGTTCTGTCACACTGTCAAGCAATAAAATAGTGTGTTCTATGGTAACCTATGGCATCATTTACATTCACAGTAATACAAAGCTCTCCGACAAATTATAGCTGCGATATCGCAGACCTTTGAACACATGGCGATAACATTTTGCCAAAACTGACCTTTTGCTCATTTACATATTATACCCTATCTAGAACAACATGAAAGCATGTGATTCACATGATTCCTTCTTATAACGCCCCCTAATGGCTGAGATAAATAACCTAGAAAGATGACCATGTATTGGTCTCAAGATTTTTCAAAAATGACAAACACTGGTGACTCAATAAAGAAAACCTCAAAAAAATATGATTTAGTGATACATATGGATACTGGCTACTAACTTTGAATGGCCGTGTTATGGAATTCTTAAAATATCACATGTTTAAATAATTTCAGCACAAATACACAACTGTATTGTTCTTTGCCTTTCCGTGTAATTTTGCCTCTTAAACCACTTGATTTTTTTATTCAATTACAGCGCACATCGTCTACAATAAAATATCAATTACAATTCAAACAAAGTACAATTAGTGTCTCTATACAGAAAATCATTAAAAGGACATAATGCTTGTGAAAATTGAGATGAACTGGCAAACAAAACAACATTAATTGGTCTAATTTTACTGCATTTTAGAGGACAATTATTTGGTTTTCTTTCTTGACTTAAACTGAGATATGATAAATAGTTCTTAATGTTAATAATATTATCTTTATTCAATACAGGTCTATCAGCAATATATATATAGAGATCATAACAAAATACAAAATGGATCAGTCATAAATAAGATACAGGTTTAAAGAAAAAACATCAGTTTGAATGAATTGATTGTAATGAACTTGACCTTTACCTTGCTTCAAAAACATCAGAATTTCATTTATTAAGAAGCAAACCAACTGCCTTACAGTAAACTGTTCATGATCCCTTTGTGGAAAGCCCAAATACAAAAACCTATTTTAAACACTGTCTCGAAGAGTTTTTCTTAAGAGTCGAGCTGCCTTGCTTCTATGCCGTTACTGAAGCAGCGATCACAAGGGGCCATAAAGCAAGATTATCAAGCATGACGATGAATATATTCCGTAGATATACAAAAGCAAAACCGAGGCCCCGGTAGTCCTGATTTATACACAGAGATCTCAAATGTTCCATACATTGCACTTTTTTTCTTGGATAGACCATGGATCATTTTCTAGTCTTTATAGAATGCCAGCTTCTTTGACATTATGAGTGACTGGTGACTATGCTTCTGATCTCTGGACACCCATTTGTAAGGTTTCACATAATCAAGAATTTCTGTGATAGCCTTTTCACTTTTAAGTTTAAGCTCAAGATAGAGGAAGAGTAGAAAAATAGACTGGTTTATGTATAAGGTGAAGGTAGAGGTCTGATACTGTGACAGTCTTTTCACCTTTAAGTTTAAGCAAAACATAGGATGTGCGGAGGCTAGACAGAAGACCTTTATATCAGAAAGCCTTGTTTATGTATACAATTAAGAAAGCTACACTGAATATGTTCATTTTGAATTTATCAGCAAATTTTCTTTGTTAACTACAACATCTTCAGGCAATAGAACATATTTGGAGTAGCTTTCTTAATTGTGAATGTAAAATTATCAGCTGGTACTGGTTTTATGTATGTATATAAGTATGCGGAATAGTAAAAACATTTTTTTTTTGTAAAGTAAAGGTTTCTTAAGATTTTTTGTTTAAGGATTTTTTATCCCCATGTTAAATTCCTTTAAAAAAATAAAAATGATTTCTTTATTTTTTTCTAAACAAGGGAAAACGTATAATAATGTTATGCAATTGTTGAAATGATCTCTCATACATTTTACTAAAAAAAATATATTTTGGATACCTCTAGTATCAATACACCATGTTTTTCATATTCTGAATAATTGTATATGCTTGTATCATTATCGTAAATCTTTTGAGACAAAATGTTGTACATTTTAAACACACTAGGGACTGTCAAATCAAGATGTACTGCGGCTTTTGTTTGTCGTATTTGCTGACATTTTATGGATGATTTGAAATATGCCGTGTTAAGATGTTTAAACTAAAAATATCAGCCACGAAATAATTTTGTTTACCTTTCAATCTAAACTAGGAAATACTTACATAAAGTACATTTCTCAGTTGAAGATAGAGGGAATTGTCGGATGGCCAGTTAACAGCCAAGGGATCCTCAAAATACTGTTATGACAAAATTATGAGTTCTTCTATTCTAACCACAAGCAAATGTTTTGTGACCTATATTCAGACACCTTTTAAAAGAATTAGCCTATTATGTACTTTGTGACCTATATTCAGACACTTTGTACAATATCTAGTTTGTCATATACTTTAATAAACATATTTTCAAACAATGACTATATTCTCAATTATCTCAAAAACAAAAACTTTGTTTAAGAATTCCTTCCTTACGGTCTCATGTTTCAAAAAATTCCTTTTGAATTTGTCTTCTATAAATGTAATCAATCAGCCTTCCCATTTCTTCCTGTTATAAACCATTAAGAGACCAAGAATCTTTTAACCAATAACCTTTTGAATCTTTTCCCAAAGTGACCTTGGTGTGTGTTTTTTTCTTGTGTTCTATTCCAAGCATACAGGTATTAAGTTACTAATGACTTACAATCTTCCTGGCATGACATAGTCAGCTTCTAAATGGTTAGGAAACAATACCACCTGTGTCTAGGCACAAGAAGAAAGAAGTTCAATCCACATACAGGGTAAACAAACATTAATTAACAACAGTCTAATCTCCCTTTCTGAGACCCAGGCTATATGACATTGACAGTCATATCTGAATACTAGTAAACAACTTTTTGACTGCATTTTTTTGAAAGATTTATTGCATTTAGCTTTTGGAACCCGTCTCCAGCTCTTGATCACTGATAATGTACCAAAGGCAACCAAACATATTGCTTGTTAATACCAGTATCAGCTGACAATTTGACATTAAGAAGCAAAAAAGACACTCCAAATAGGTTCATTTATGAATTTATCTACTAATTTTCGTTGTTAACTACAATACTTCAGTCAATGATTGAGAAAATTTACAAATAACCTATTCGAAGTGGCTTTTGTCCTTCATATTGCTTGTTAATTGAATTAGTAGTTTTCTTAATTCTGTAGTGGGAGTATACTGTTATTATTCTTAACAATAATCAGCCATACCTCCTCGTTACATAGAAAAATAATTTTTAAAAGTCGAAAAGAAACTTAGACTGAAGTGACTCTGTCTTCCTTTTCATTATATCCTCATTGTTCCCTTCAATTATTCACCATAATTCCAAAATAAGGCTCTTCTGCAGGTTTAATCACAACAATACCTGATACAACCAACAAAAACAAACCAGCCATAAATAACCTACATTATGGTAATACAACCATACCAAATCCTACCATTATAATTACCTAGACAGTAAGATGTGATGCTAAATCTACTTTATGTTTTCTTCATAAAAAAATCCTTAAAATTATTTCTCATTTTTCTTCCCTAAAGCTTTACAAACACAAATAAAAAACGACCGTAATTTTACCCATCATTCTTTATGATTGGCTTTTTTCTTCCACCAAAGCTTAATTTCTGATGGAACGAAGCAAAGAGAGTTGACTTATGTTTCGTAGACATGTATTTACATGCAACTGAGTGACTCGCTTAAGAATAGGGTTTAATGAACACAATATTGATTAATTGTGTTTGTCTTGAAATATCAACCAATAGGTGATTCATTGATTTAGCATTGCTTTTCACAGATGTCATACATGAACAGAATATGCTTACTACGAAGAGAAAACTAAGGGTATCGGAAGGCGATTGATTATATTCATGTAAGGATTGAGCTGTCAAATATAAGGATACTGGGGGATTGACAAGGGATTTTCAGAAAATTATATATTTTTACATAAACAATAATAAAAGGATTACAGGGTGCAATTTACTTTTTATTTGGCAGTGGACAGATGGACCTGTTGGTCAAAATCTCAGCTGGACCATACTATATGTTCAGCTGGACCACTCCAACTTGAATAGCCAGTCCAGATCTCAGCTGGTCCAGACTGGAAAACACTGGACTCGGACCAGTGGACCAGTAGTAAATCGCACCCAGGGATATGAACACAAAAGATAAAATCCTTATTTTGAAGGAGATAAAACAAATAGATAAATGTGTTTGATTAAGGCAGTAATACAAGATAAACTTTTCATTTCATAAATTGTTAAATTTATTGTGGCAAAGTGCTACTTTTGGATGTTAAGATTTGTTAAAAAGTCTCCTGCAGTGCCCTTCACATATTCTCTCAGAGCTTGTTCAAAACATGGTCAAAAGAGATTCGTAAGTAACTGATAACCACCCCACCCCACCTCCCACCCCCCAAACAATAATATAATATTTGAGCACTATTTTACTCTACATTTCATTCTTCCTTAGAACTATAGTAAAAGTCACAAACATAAATGTCAAAGTTATCATTACACAACATAATAAATGTGACATCACAATATAAAATATTCCCTTTTTCTTACACTAAATAAAACCATAATTACTTTGATACAAGGTTGTATCTTGTTTTAGAAACAATACGTTAAGATTTGTTAAAAAGTCTCCTGCAGTGCCCTTCACATATTCTCTCAGAGCTTGTTCAAAACATGGTCAAAAGAGATTCGTAAGTAACTGATAACCACCCCACCCCACCTCCCACCCCCCAAACAATAATATAATATTTGAGCACTATTTTACTCTACATTTCATTCTTCCTTAGAACTATAGTAAAAGTCACAAACATAAATGTCAAAGTTATCATTACACAACATAATAAATGTGACATCACAATATAAAATATTCCCTTTTTCTTACACTAAATAAAACCATAATTACTTTGATACAAGGTTGTATCTTGTTTTAGAAACAATACATTAAATATTTAATGTGATCAATTACTATATTGCTGCAATATGTAAAACCTGTCATACATATTTTTTTAAGTTAGACTGATTGCGAGAACACTTCACAGATTTCTTGTACAAATATTCTATTTGGGAATTCAAATTAGATACAAAGTAACAGCTATCTTTTATTCATACAAACTAAAACATACTTTGATTGATAGATTGCTCTTTCATTGTTGCTGAAATAACTGCCCATAAAAATACAAAAATTACTTCTTCACATTTTTCTTAGAGGAGGTCAAGGACTTGTCTTAGGTAATTTCAGAAATTCTTTTGTTTGCGCAAAATTAAAATGGATGTGTCAAAGATATATTTGAACAGATAATGAATTGTACAAGAAAAATAGTTCCAGGGAAAAGTACAAGGAGCAAGCTTAAGTTTTTATAACATTTTATTATCAAGAAAAAAGACAATTATAAAGACAATTACAGTATCACTTGCATGATAAAAAGACTTGCCCCGGGTGAGGA